>JAVSCE010020283.1:0-101208 GCA_032199065.1 Smutsia gigantea | reverse complement strand
ATGTGCAATATTATGGTTATTAAACTACCACTTTCATCAGGTCCCCCCCACCAACCCCATTACAGTCACTGTCCATCAGCGTAGTGAGATGCTATAGAATCACTACTTGTCTTCTCTGAGTTGTACTGCCCTCCCCGTGCCCCCCCAACATTACATCTGCTAATTGCAATGCCCCTTTTTCCCTCTTATCCCTCCCTTTCCACCCATTTTCCCCAGTCCCTTTCCCTTTGGTAACTATTAGTCCGTTCTTGGGTTCTGTGAGTCTGCTGCTGTTTTGTTCCTTCAGTTTTTTTCTTTGTTCTTATACTCCACATATGAGTGAAATCATTTGATACTTGTCTTTTTGGCTTGGCTTATTTCACTGAGCATAATACCCTCTAGCTCCATCCATGTTGTTGCAAATTGTAGGATTTGTTTTCTTCTTATGGCTGAATAATATTCCATTGTGTATATGTACCACATCTTCTTTATCCATTCATCTACTGATGGACACTTAGGTTGCTTCCGTTTCTTGGCTATTGTAAATAGTGCTGCGATAAACATAGGGGTGCATTTGTCTTTTTCATACTGGGCTGCTGCATTCTTAGGGTAAATTCCTAGGAGTGGAATTCCTGGGTCAAATGGTATTTCTATTTTGAGCTTTTTGAGGAACCTCCATACTGCTTTCCACAATGGTTGAACTAATTTGCATTCCCCCCAGCAGTGTAGGAGGGTTCCCTTTTCTCCACATCCTCGCCAACATTTGTTGTTGTTTGTGTTTTGGATGTTGGCCATCCTCACGGGTGTGAGGTGATATCTCATTGTTGTTTTAATCTGCATTTCTCTGATGATTAGCGATGTGGAGCATCTTTTCATGTTCCTGTTGGCCATCTGAATTTCTTTAGAGAAGTGTCTATTCATGTCCTCTGCCCATTTCTTAATTGGACTATTTGCTTTTTGTTTAAGGTGCATGAGTTCTTTATATATTATAGATGTCAACCCCTTATCGGATACGTCATTTATGAATATATTCTCCCGTACTGTAGGATGTCTTTTTGTTCTACTGATGGTGTCCTTTGCTGTACAGAAGCTTTTCAGCTCGATAGAGTCCCACTTGTTCATTTTTGCTTTTGTTTCCCTCCCTCTTTAACTTTTGTAGTAATTTGAGTTTTGTCATTTTTTTATTCATTGGAGCCTCAGGTTTGTCAATTTTGTTGCTTTTTTTTTTGAGGAACTAAAACTTTTGGTTTCACTGACTTTTCTCAGTTGTTTTTCTCTCTCCTTTTTCATTCATTTTTGCTCTTCCTTATTTCATTTCCTCTGCTTTAGGTTTAGTTTGCTGTTATTTTTCCAGCATTTTATGAAGGGAAATACAACTTATTAGTAGCATGATTTTATTTTTAGTAGAAGATGTTGCTTAAGTTTTCATTTTATAGAAGATACCTTAGAAAATTATAATAAATGTTTTGATACCAAATTACTAATTTGAAGAAATTTAATGCTTTTAAAGAAAGGATTAGTGTGTCAAAACAGACTGATTCTAGTTAAAAAACTCTTCTAGGAATACTTTAATGTGAATTAAGTATTACCAATATAGTCATACTTATATTGAAAAATGGGTTCATGGAGTTGTAGGTATTGGTTGTTCTGTTTGATACTGCATTGAAGAAGTAAATAATTTTTTATTTCTTCTGAAGATAAAACCAGTGGTTCTGGAAATAACTCTGATATGATGGAAAACAGCAAGGAAGAGGTAAGAATAATTTGAAGTATTGAAAAAGTATTTATTACTAATAACCAACTAGAATATATGTCATCATGTTGCTTCTATTTAATACATACATGTGTTGAAGTTACTGATATACCCAAGTATTATTATGATACTTTATTTCATTTTGGATAGTTGTCCAGTTTTAGAAGGTATTCCATGTTTTTGTTATTGTTGTATATTGTTGTGGTTTGTTACAGCAATATTCCTAAATTGGGTAACTGGATGCTTGCCGAAATATATGTATTTGAACGTTACTATATTGCAGCAGTGGTGCTCAAGGTGGTTGTTACTGGCACTACTCCATGGTTTTGATATTCTCAAAACTATATTCAGAGCCTCTTACGCATTATTATTGGAACCCATCCTGTGGTCCTTTTTCTTATACCCAGGCTTACACTATGGGGATTCTTTCTACCCAGTGTGAATAATTTAATCCAATAAAGTATACTAATTATACTGGCAAGATGAGGGTAAGTTTAGCATCTTAAAGCAAAATATAGAAGTTACTCTGTGCCATTTGTTAGGATAGAGAAAATGAGACATTTTTAGATTATTAAAACTTCCTACCTCTGTGGGGATCTGATTATTTCCCCACTTTTGTTTTGTCTTTGTTGACTTGGGCCAAGATCATGATAGAGCACCTTATCCTTTCCCATGAACCAAATTTCAGCAGTAACAATTTAATAGAAAAAGTCCAAAAACACCAAAATCTTAATTCAGGAAAACCTGAGAATAAGAATTAGTTTTTGAACTTCCTTTTAGAAAAATGTTTATGTATATGCCTCAATCTCCTATCACTCCATCAGAGAACTTGGTGTAAGGAAATAGTTAATTGTTAGGATGTTTCTTTGAGAGTTTTACTCACCTTTGTTTTTTATGTTTCACGTTTAGGGATCCAGCTCTTCAGAAAAATCCAAATCATCAGGATCATCACGATCAAAGAGGTTGGTTGATGTTGAAGGGGAAAAAGTAACTTTCTCTTTCAGGTTGTTTTATTTTCTTTTTCTAAGAATAATAATTTTTTTCTAAACTTACTTGAAGCACTTTTGTGCTTATTAGTAAGCTGTTATATACAGACATGCATATTAAAAATGGTCAGTATATAATGAATCCTTTGTACCCACCACTTGGCTTCAACAGTTACTAATTCATTCTGACTTTGAATTTTAATGGAATTTCCCAGGTTTATTTAATGGAATTTTCCCAGGATATATTAGTATTAGTGATCCTTGCAATGTGTAGATCATGTGTTTTAGGTCATATTTGGGCTTCAAAAAAAGGAGAAAAGGGGAAATGAAATGTTGAATGCCTCTTGAGGCAATACGGGTTTTTTAGGGTTATGGGAAATGTTCTAGGATGGGAAATGGCAGCCATCCTAATAGAAAAGTATAAGGAGATCAAAGAGTGCTAAAAATAATTTTCTCTGTTAAGTTGTCAAAGTAAATTGTATGTAAGGACTGAACTACTTCCAAGCATAATATAGTGCATAATAGACTGTGAAATATAATTTTTATTAGAAGTTTACAGTCCATTCTATTGGACTTTGTTTCTGAGCAGTGGGGATTATTCTCTAAAAGTAGTGATTCTTAAAGAGGAATTTCCTTCATGATTCCCCTTGTAGCTTTTTCAGAATGCATATACCCTCATCCTGCCCCAGACCTACTGAATCATTATCTGCAGTAATATGATATAGAGATGTATCTTGCCTTTGTGATTCTGATGTGTATCCATGATTAAGAGCCACTGTTCAGTCTAAATGTGTTATTTGTGTTCTTTGCATACTCCAGTTTTTAGAAATGCCCATAATTCTATGGACTTAATTCTTTCATAGGAAACCTTCAATCGTAACAAAGTATGTAGAATCTGATGATGAAAAACCTTTGGATGAAAGTGTAAATGTGGATGCCTCTAATGAAAACTCAGAAAGTGATATTACTATGCAAAGCTTGCCAAAAGGTAATGTGTATTAATTTTTCATATGATGTTAAAGTTGAAATGTATTTTAAAATGTCATTAGAATAAAATTGGTACTTGATTACTGTTAGTTGTGTGTAAAGGACCACAAACCTGACATTTTATTATTGATGGTCTGGAAACGTATTAGTATGATAATAATGATTATATGTGTTACTGAGATTAAACATTTTTTAAATGTGGCCAGCTGTGGAAAGGACAAAAATTATTTCCTCTTTTCACTAGGTTTTAGAAAAGAGATTTCAGTTTCTGAATTATACTTGTATATAGAAATTGGTTTAAAAGTTTAATATTTGGTTCAGTAAATTTTAATGTGCTTTGTTTATAGAAAAATATAATATTCTGAAAACATTATAAGAAGACATTTAACATCTAGTTTAGTCTTACTGCATTCTTAAATTCCCTAAGACTCAAAGCTAAAGTTAACTGTCAAAAATAGATTTAGATGTGTTTCTTGTTAATTATTTCTTCTAAAAGCCTTGTCCTATACCTCTCAACTGTTGCAGTTCTAATCTTAAAACCTCATCAATTAGATTGGGGGAAAAAGCCAAATGAAAATCTTGGACTCTTCATAGCCCAAGTCTAAGAGCATTATGATTATATGATGAGGGAATGACAAGGGCCTTGTTAATTTCACAGTGTTTTCAGAGTCAAAAGTTTAGATTTTTTTTCTTTATCAAATAATATGTCTAAGGCTTTTAGCAGATTTTTCAGATATGTTCTTACAGATAATTTACAGCAGTATTTACTGAACTTTGTTCTCTGTCTATACTTGTTTTTGTGACACACTTCTTGATAATGGAAGTTTAAAAAATGGTGGCTAGGAGGGTAAGGTATTGCTTGATTAGGACAAATTAGCAGTTAAAATACATGAGAAATGAAATGAGGAAAAGGAATGAATGAAAGAGAGATGGAAGGAAAATTGATGGGCCTACCATTTTCTTGGCTTTGCAAATCATCTATGACAATTTTATGTAATGGTTTTGGTGGCCAAGGGCAAAAACAGTTAACATGGGAGTCTGATCCCATAGGCAGTGATTCACTTTGGATTGTTATATTCTCAGTGATTATTATCACTGGGAGTCCTTATGAGGGCCACTAAGTGAGCTAAGAAGTAAGAATTCAAATCTTTCTTTTAATGATACTATGGAAGAAAGTTAGTAGGGGATGTTACTATCCTGAACTAAATGTAATTCTCTCCCACCAAAGCAAAAGTGGACCTGTTTCATAAGGTTAAATTTGTGATTATAATCACTGTTAACAGAGTATGTCTAGGTACCAGACTCTTACAAGATTAACTCATTTAATCCTCAAAACAATGCTGTAAGGTAGTTATTGTTTCTACTTGTAGAGATGAAGGAACAAATTCAGAGCTCAAGGAACTTTTTCAGCTTTAAATTGAGAAACTAAGATTTGAACCCAGGTCTGCTTGAATCCAAAGCTAGTGAGTGCTTTTTCCACTCTGCTGCTTTGCCTCCATTTAGAAAAGAATTTTAGAAAGCATTCTATTTTTTTTTGTTATTTATAAATCTTTTGTTTTTTCAAATGCCATGGCTTCTCTGAGTAAATATGTGAAATGGTTGTTGTGAATAGTTTCCTTTTGTGGAGATTATTATTTAAATTAACCAGTTTGTAAAAACTCAATCCCCTTGCTGTCATTCCCACCCTTTTTTCAGGGATTCAGAAATTCATTTAATTAGATGCTGTAACTTGCCAAAATCTGCTTGCTGAATGACGTAGGCCCATGTTTCAGGGAGACAGCTGGTTTTGCTTCCTTAACTGTTGTCAGTCATGTCCAGTTACTAAGCCCAGCAATGTAGGTAAATGTGAGATCTGGACTCTTCACTGTGCCCCTGTTTTATTGGCTCTTGAGAGATTATAATGAAAACTTTAACAACATCTCTCCTCAATTCACATGTTTTTATAGCTTAGAAACTATATTATTTCCATAGGGACCAACAGTTGATCTCATTTTACAGTTTATTGTTAGAGCACTTCAATTTAAGTATCTTAAGGCAATCTTCTGTTCAAAATTCTTTAAGGACTTTGCAGGGTGCTGGATCTTTGACATATTAGTTGGGAAATAATACAGAATGAATATAGCAGTAACAGCAGAACTAACTTCTCACATTGCCCCCTCCATCCTCCTCCAAAGGAATATTAATTTAAAAATCTAGAAAGTTCAGGACTTGGATTATGAGAAGAATAAGATGTCTTTAAAAAAAATTTCCCTTCTTGGCCTTTTATTTTATAAACTATGGAACTTAGCATGGATGTTATGTTCAAAATAGCTTTTGTGGTAGGCACTATAAAAATTCAGAACTGGGTTGAGGCTTTTAATTTATTCACACATTTCTGTTATAATCAGTTCCTAATGCCTCCTCTCCCCTGTTTTTATCAACTATATTTCAAAAATAATCTGATTGTTAGTTAACAACCGGCCCTTTTACCATTTCCTTGTTTTATTTACACTTGCGAGGTCCTTATACAAGTATTGAAAGCTTGAAAGACACAAAACTATGTACCAGCAATGTTGGCTTTATCTGAACTGAAGTCTTGTACTTCACTTGCACATTTAATATGTGTAATGGTTTTTTAAATGAAATCATTCTAGGTACAGTGATTGTACAACCAGAGCCAGTGCTGAATGAAGACAAAGATGATTTTAAAGGGCCTGAATTTAGAAGCAGAAGTAAAATGAAAACTGAAAATCTCAAAAAACGCGGAGGTAAATACAATTGAAAATGAAAACATGAGTTTAAATTGCTGTTTATGACCATATTGGAAAATCTGATGTGCTTACTGAAAATACCTCCACTTTTCTGCCCTTTGTTTATTAAAAGCACTACTTAAAAATAACTTCTGTTTCTCTCTGAGCTCTGAAACAGAAAAGGTTAAACATCATTTATCAAAACACCTTTGCCTTCAGTGGCTATTAAGTTATCTCAAGAAGCTTAGCATTCCCTTCTTGAACATGTTAGTTCTGTAATGCCTATATTCCAGAATACCATGTTTTCCCTCTCACCCGGAAAGAATTTCAAAATTGGACAAAATCTTATCTGTGGCCTTCAGGGAACTTTACACATATCTAAAACATTGTTTCACAGAGTGATGGACATCTGTATTAGTGTTACCTGGGGTGCTTATTAAAGATGCTAGTAGCTTGACTTTGCTCCTGACAGATTAGAATGTCTGTGGATGGTGTAAAGAATATGCCCCAGTTTGTTCTTATGTACATTAAAAGTTGGAGATCTATTGATGTAAGGATGGCAATGCAGAGATTTGTAGGGAGGAGAAGGGAGCTAGAACTAGTAACTGTCCCTCCATGTGTCTGAGCTGCTTCTGCCTTTGTCTGTCTATCCTCACTTAAACACATAACCATATTGGCTAATCAACTATAGACAGTGTAAGAAGAATTCATTTAGACATTTATGACAATGGAATATGTGTTCTATTTGTGTGTGTGATTTTTGAATAGTGCCTATACGTATTTTTTTGTGCAAATTAACAGAGCCACAATCCATTACTATAAAAGGAATGAATCTCTAAAAGGTAGAGCATGGCAATAAATTTCTAACTAAAAGTATAATGGAAGCGTGTCTGCTCAATATCATGTTAATTGTGAAATTATAGCATAGATCATATTGTATTGGTGAAATTTGTGTAGATTTTTATTTCAGAGCTATATGATTATCTTTGTGGAACTAGTAATATATATATGTGTGTGTGTGTATACATACATATATGTATCAGTTTTCAGGTTAAATAGGTTGTTGAAGAAAATCAAGGAAATGTTGCTTAGTCTTTGTCCACAAGGGGGTGTTCTATCCCTTTCAGGCATAAGGAAAATTTACCTAGGATCTAGTTCATGGTAGGGAAACTGCCATTGCAGCAACAGAACTCACCAAAGGTAACTAGTATTCTTAGAACAAGAGAATCAGCAGGTAGAAGATGATGGTAAGGACCAGTAGCATGAGTTTCTTTCTTCTAATTGTGGGTCCTGTAGGGAAGATAGATAACTAAGTGTTGATATGTGGTGTCAAAATTAATACTTAAGTGGTATCTTTTGGGAGGAACTGTGGAGCAGTATCTGAAATGTGGATAAGGCCTGAAAGAATAAAGTAAGAACCACAGTTGTTGGGGAGGGTTTTCTTAGTGCCACTTTGCTGTGCTGCTGGTATTTGGTCTGAGCCAATATGTTTCTGGAACATTTTATTGAGTGTTCTGTGTCAGGATGTTTATGTCTTGCTTAAGGGAATTTGAATGTCTGCTGCCATATAGTAGCACTTAAATCTTTCATGTTAATTTTTGTTTTAATGATTTGCTACATCTTTAAACTGTCTTACATCACATAGGAAATTTAACTATGTTTACTTATATATACATGTATGAATAAACTCATACATGAATGAAACCTAAGATACTGAATTGCTAGTTAATATTCAAACTTCCTTCCTAAGCTAGTTCTAAAATTGAAGCCTAATTTAGGAAGCTGTCAATGATGGTAAACTTTATATATAAAATAATCTTATTTTAATTTGAAACAAAATTAAACATAATGATATAGCTATATTGACTGTTTTAGGAGCTGCTATTTAAGTATAGCCTATTTTGACATCCTTCCCCCAGTTTAACCATTAAAACTATATTTTATATCTAATTTTTCTATATGGCACAATAATTTTGTTCATTCTTAAAGTTATTAAAATGTATTGAGCTCAGAAATGAAAACTTTTTTCCATTTTTACACTGTATTATAATCATTAAGATTTTGTAACAAAATAAAAATTTTAAACATACACATTTAGGAACAGTATGTAATAATGTTTCAGCATGTTACAATATTTGCTTCAGATCTCAGTTAAAATATTGGTTCAGTCCTACTCTCATCCATTTTCTCCTTCCTCCAACCCCTCAGGTAATAATTATCCTGAAGTTTGTATGCATGTGCATGTGTGTCATTTCCATGCATGTTTTTATATCTTTTCTATACATACATTTACTCATAAAGCATTTTTATTTTAAAACACATAAAATAGTATCCTGCATATATTCTTTTTGCAACATTTGTCGTTCAGCATTGTATTTATTAATTAGTGCTGCAACAAATATCCTCTACATGGTACCTTGTGCACATGTGGGAGAAATTCTCCAAAGGATCACCTTGTTTTGTTTAGTTGTTGAGTAGGTGCAGAAGCATATAGGAGATACTTAACATTATTTAACATTGGATGAACATTCAAACTCCAGATTTTATTTACCTTGTTAGTTTATCTGAATGTTATCATCATTTGACATGAAAAAGAACATTGTATACTTGTTTCTGTTAAAAGAACTACAAAAATAATATGAATACTCAAGTTCAAACACTAATGCAGGACAATACTTAAAAGGTTATCAGCTTATATAATAAGTCTTCAAAATCTCTGTTTTCTGGAAAAAGAAGTATGATGCCCGTATAGCTTGGCTAAACTTTTTTAACTTATGCAATTTCTGGGTCTGTGGTGTTGTGGACCTTAAAACTAAGAAAAACACAAAATAGGAAATTAGAAAGTGAGAATTATAAGGGTTGTTCTATCTTTTATTTAGGTATAGAGACAATTTGTATTATTATTTTTAGTCATCTTTTTATTTGAATGTAGTCATTTTCATGGAACTCTTTTGAATCATAATGTACCATCTTGCTTGGATCAAGGTCTTGGTTGCATGTTAGATTCATCTGTGAAACTTAAAAAAAAGTTTAGGATATTCTAATTCAGTGGTTAAGGGTGGGAATGGCTGTCTTTGTTTTTAAGTAGATTCTTCAGATGATTCTGATGTTCAGCTCACATTGGGAAGCACTGCCCTAAGCAGAAGTAGCGAGGAGAGTGAAGCAGTAGAGGTTTGCCCTTATTCTTTGTTGTGTAGGTTATCTTAAGTCTGTTTTCCTATAGCCCCTGTAGAATAAGGTTCTGCCTTTTGTTCCCCAGCCATGCTGAGGTTTTGCTGCCAAGATAGATAGACCTGCAAGTCTTACTTACTCTTACTTGGAAATAGTTGACAGTGCTGATATAGAGTGGACAGTGGAATTAACATTGAAAGAGGGCAAGTTAATTGAGATTGTGGATAGTATTGGAGTAAATCTCAGGAGGGAAATTGGTAATGTAAAATTAACAGGTTCTTAAATACTGCACTGAAAGGATCCGTGCATATATGGCATACCTAACTTAAGTATAGGGTTGCAAAAATATCTGATCCGTATATGTCACTTGCTTTGCAGTTCTTTGGAAATGATACTGAATTTATTTGCAAAGCAATAGTGAAATGAAAAAGAGCTCTTGACCCCTATTTTTAGAACTTCTCTTGTGGAGTCTCTTCATGTTACATCAAATTATGAGAAATAGGGTTTGCATCTGTAAAAGGAAACAAGTTGGGATTTGTAGCTCTGGAGTTTGCTCAGGTTGTCATGTTTTTAGTAGTCCATAAAATTATTAACCTTTTTGCTTGTGTCTAAAAAGTCATTTTTCTAAGGATTATGAGGTGTATAATTTCCAACATGAAAGTTTCAAAATGCTGACTAGAACATAGTATATGTGTGAATAATGGTCATTCCTTTCTCCTAGAAGATGGGCTTCATGGAATTGTGAGCTGCACAGCTTGTGGACAACAGGTCAATCATTTTCAAAAAGATTCCATCTATAGACATCCTTCACTGCAAGTACTTATATGTAAGGTATGTAATGATCTGTTGATAATTCATTCCATAATATTTGAATGCTTACCATATGTTAGACTTCTAGGGCACAGTGATGATGAAGATGGAAATAGTTTTTGTCCTTGGAGGGCTTATATTGTAGTGGGGAAGACAGACATATAAAAAGCCTGATAAGTGCCATGACTGGGGAGATAACTATGTATTATGGGAACACTCAAGAAGCCTGTGTAATTTAGAGTTGGGTGGGGTGGGGGAGGGGCTTTGTAATGGAGATGATATAAGCTGTTATCTGAAATATAAATATACATTAGCCTGGTGAAGTGGGATTGGTTCAGAATATTCTAGGAAGAGGCAATATGGTATTCAAAAGCTGGTAGGTAAGGGAGAATGTGTTGTGTTGGATAATCTGAAGAGTGCTTGTGTGTACATGTATGTTATCACCTTCCCTCTTACGTACCCTAATTACCCAAATCTAAACTTTCCATGTAGAGCAGGTTTTTGGCATAACTTGGAGATAAATAGAATTAAAAATGTTTCATATGTGTTTGAAGATAGTTTAAAAATAATTTTTTTTATTAAAGTAAGTCAATATACAATATTGTATTGATTCCAGGTATATACAACATGGTGATTTGACAGTGATCTACGTTATTAAATGCTCACCCCAACTAGTGTAGTTATTATCTGTCCACACAGAATGATGTTACAGAATTATTAACTATATTCTTATGCTGTACTTTCATCCCCATGACTAATATATTATGATTGAGATTTTGTGCCTCTTTATCCCCTTCACCCATTTCACCCCCCCACTCCTCCTCCATGGTAACCACCACTCAGTGTTCATGAGTCTATGTTCTGTTTTGTTTGTTTTAAAGGTTCCACATAAAAGTGAAGTCATACGGTATTTGTCTTTCTCTGGCCTTGCTTATTTTACTTAGCATAATATCTTCTAGGCCCATCCATGTTGTTGCAAATGACAAGATTTCTTTCTTTTTATGGCTGAATAATATTCCGTTGTGTGTATGTACCACACCTTTATCCATTCATCTATTGATGGATGCTTTGATTGCTTCCATATGTTGGCTGTTGTAAGTAATGCAGTAAAACATAGGGGTTCAGATATCTTTTCAAATTAGGGATTTTGTTTTCTTCTGGTAGATTTGTAGAAGTGAGATACTGGGTCATACTGTTATTTCTATTTTCAGTTTTTTTGAGAAACCTCTGTACTGCTTTCCACAGTGGCTGGACCAATTTACATTTCCCACCAACAGTGTATGAGAGATCCCTTTTCTCCACTTCCTCGCCAACACTTGTTATTTCTTGTCTTTTGTATAGTAGCCATTCTGACTGGTGTGAGGTAGTATCTCATTGTGGTTTTGATGTGCATTTCTCTGGTGATTGGTGATGTTGAGCATGTTTTCATTTACCTGTTGGCTATCTGTATGTCTTTGGAAAAATGTTTATTCATATCCTCTGCCCATTTTTAATTTGTTTTTTTTTTGTTTGTTTTTTGGTGTTGACTTGTATGAGTTCTTTATATTTTTGGGGTATTACCTCCTTACCAGATATCTTTTGCAAATACATTTTCCCAAACAACAGGTTGCCTTTTCATTTTGTTGATGGTATCCTTTGCTGTACAGATGCTTTTTAGTTTGATATAGTTCCATTTATTTATTTTTGCTTTTGTTTTCCTTGCCTGGGGAGATGTATCCAGAAGAAATACTACTCATGCTGATGTTCAAGAGATTCTTGCCTTTGTTTTCATCTAAGAGTTTTATGGTTTCATGACTTATATTTAACTCTTTAGTTCATTTAGAGTTTACTTTTGTGTATAGTGTTAGACAGTGATTCAGTTACATTCTCTTGCATGTAGCTGTCCAGTTTTCCCAACACCATGAATTGAAGAGACTGTTTTTTCCCAGTTTTATATTTTCTTGCCTCCTTTGTTATATATTAATTGACTGTATATGCATAGGTTTATTTGTGGACCCTCTCTCTTCTGTCCATTGATCTGTGTGTTTATTTTTGTGCCAGTACCAAAACAGTGCTGTTTCACTCCCTGTAGTTCCATAGTATAGCTTGAAATCAGGGAGCATGATACCCCTAACTCTGTTCTTTTTCTCAGATTGCTTTGGCTATTCAGGGTCTCTTGTGGTTCCATATAAATTTCAGGATTATTTGCTTTAGGCCATTAAAAGATGCCATTGGTATTTTGATGGAGATTGCTGTGGGCAGAATGGCCATTTTGACAATATTAATTCTTCCTATCCATGAGCATGGGATAGCTTTATTTACATTTATGTGTGTCTTCAGTTTCTTTCATTTCAGTGTCTTACAGTTTTCAGAGTAAGGTCTTTCACCTCCTTGGTTAGTTTTATTCCTAGGTATTTTATTGTTTTTGATGTAATTGGAATTATTTTCTTTATTTCTCTTTCTGCTAGTTCCTTGTATATAGAACTGCAACAAATTTCTGTATATGATTTTGTATTACTGAATCCATGTATTTGTTCTAACAGTTTTTTTGGTAGCATCTTTAGGGTTTTCTGTATATAGTATCATGTCATCTGCAAATAGGTACAGTTTGACTTCTTTACCAAAGCTATCCCATGCTCATGGATAGGAAGAATTAATATTGTCTGAGTGGCCGTCCTGTCCAAAGCAATGCCCATCAAAATACCAATGGCATTTTTCAGTGAACTAGAACAAATAATTCTAAAATTTATATGGAACCACAAAAGACGAATGGATGCCTTTAATTTTATTTTCTTGTCTTGTTGCTGTAGCTAGGACTCCCAGTGTTATGTTGAATGAAGGTGGTGAGAGTGGTCATTATTGTCTTGTTCCTGATCTTAGAGGAAAAGCATGAGAATGATGTTAGATGTGAGTTTTTTGTACATGGCCTTTATTATATTGTGGTATATTCCCTCTACACCCACTTTGTTGAGTAAGGTAGTTTTAACAATCTGTGTATGCTTTTTTATTAGTAATACCTTGGAGTTAATTTTAAACTATATTTAATATCAAGGTTATGATCTCCTCAACTCATATTAATCTCTAATATCAATCCTGTTAGTTTGTTTCCCAATAAAATGTCTTCTTGAAATGCAGTGGCATACCAGACTTACCTCAGCATTCTGGTTTTGGATCTTTTCTTGTATGAATTTTTGATAGATATAAACCTATTTAAATGTACTAAAATTACTTCCTCCTTTTGCAGTTTGGCTCTTTCCTTTCCTTGAATCCAGTTCACACAGAGCCTATCTAGGGTACATGTTGTAGCTTCTAGTTTTAAATTGTGACAACTGAAATTCATATTGCTGGGTTTGTATTGTGCATTCCTTTTCTCTTTTCTTAGATGCAAGATTGTTTTTTTCAAGAGCCAGTCTGTTGTGCCTGGCTTACTTCAGTAACCAATAGATTTCATCAGTGGGCATGGAGGAAACTTCCCACTTTCCTGTCCCATTGAAAAGGTGTTTAGAATCAGTTAGGTGTTGGATTTGAACACCATCCTTACCTCTTACTAGTGGTATGACTTTAGGAGATTTATTTACATATTAATTAACCTTTGCCTTTACTCTCAATTGAGCCAGATCTCCTATCTAGCATAGTAGGTATTTTGAAGTTTAAAGATAATGTAGGTTAATGTTGCTTAGTTGTACACATAATAGCTGTTTATGTATGATGACTGTTTATTAATTAGCAACAACATCAAATACGTTTGTATGTAGAGCTTTAGTAGCTAGTCCTATGAGATAGAAATTTGCTTTACCGAAATCTTTTATTAACTTTTATATGAGGAATAGTGGTGCTTGATAATGTGGAAATCTATTTCAAGGAATTAATTTGAGATATTCCTATGTCTTTAAAGTACTAGTAATGGACAGTACAGTGTTTTTGTTTTGACTTTTTAAAACACGTACATACTCCCTTTTTTAATGACTTAAAAAATAAAAATTTTGTCTTTTATGAATGTTATAAATTTTGAATAAAATTTCTGCTTCCCCTTCTCTTTTAATAGAATTGCTTTAAATATTACATGAGTGATGATATTAGCCGTGACTCTGATGGAATGGATGAACAGTGTAGGTAGGTAATAAACCAAGATGAACGAAAATTCATTTTTCTCTATTTACTTGGGGTAAATTCTTACAGTCTGTTATATCCATTTTTTTAGTATTACCATTGAAAACTTTAATAAAGGTGGTTCTTTTCCACAAAGCCTTAGGTTTATGTTTTAGTTTCCAATACAGAATAAGCAGATAACTAAATTATTTTAATATTAAAATTTCTAGCAGGAAAATTTAAATTGTTTCAATAATGAAAAGATTTGAAATGAGTTTCATTTGAGAATAATATTTTAAATCATTAAATAATTTCAGATGGTGTGCAGAAGGTGGAAACTTGATTTGTTGCGACTTTTGCCATAATGCTTTCTGCAAAAAATGCATTTTGCGCAACCTTGGTCGAAAGGAGCTCTCTACAATAATGGATGAAAATAACCAATGGTATTGCTACATTTGTCACCCGGAGCCTTTGTTGGATTTGGTCACTACATGTAACAGCGTATTTGAAAATTTAGAACAGTTGTTGCAACAAAATAAGAAGAAGACAAAAGTTGACAATGAAAAGAGTAAAGTATATGACCATACACCCAGATTTTCTCCAAAGAAAAATAGTTCAAGTTGTAATGGAGAAGAAAAGAAATTAGATGATTCATGTTCTGGTTCTGTAGTCTACTCTTACTCAGCACTAATTGTGCCCAAAGAGATGATTAAGAAGGCAAAAAAACTGATTGAGACCACAGCAAACATGAACTCCAGCTATGTTAAGTTTTTGAAGCAGGCAACAGATAATTCAGAAATCAGTTCTGCTACAAAGTTACGAAAACTCAAGGCTTTTAAGTCTGTGTTGGCTGATATCAAGAAAGCTCATCTTGCATTAGAAGAAGATTTGAATTCAGAGATTCGAGCTTTGGATGCTGTAAACAAAGAGAAAAATACCAAAGAGCATAAAGTCATAGATGGTAGGTCTGAAACGAAAGTACGAAAAGGAGAAAAATCTTGTGCTTTGGAACGGAAAGATGTTCCGAAATCAGAAGCTAAACTGCCAAGAAAGCAGGTAGATAGTGAGCACCTGGATCAGAGTGTAGTAGTAGAGGAACAAAGGGCAAATAAAAATGCCATTGGTGAACCTAAGAAATCTGATAAAAAAGAAGAACCTCAGTATGAACCTGCTAACACTTCTGAAGACTTAGACATGGATATTGTGTCTGTTCCTTCCTCAGTTCCAGAAGACATTTTTGAGAATCTTGAGAGTGGTATGGAAGTTCAGAGTTCAGCTGATTATCATGGAGAGGGCAACAGTGGAACTGAGCAAGAACTGGAGAGTTCTTCTGTAAAATTAAATATTACTTCAAAAGACAACAGAGGAGGTATTAAATCAAAAACTACAGCAAAAGTAACAAAAGAATTATATGTTAAACTCACCCCTGTTTCTCTTTCTAATTCCCCAATTAAAGGTGCTGATTGTCAGGAAGTTCCACAGGATAAAGATGACTATAAATGTTCTGGTTTGAACCCTAAACAAGACAACACTGAACTTGGACAGGAAAAGAGTGATAGTGAACATTTGGCTGAAAGTGAAGTTCCTTTACTTTTAGAAGAATCTGATCTTCGAAGATCCCCACGTGTAAAGACTACACCCTTGAGGCGGCAGACTGAAACTAATCCGGCAACATCTAATTCAGATGAAGAAAGTAATGATGCAGTTAAAGAGAAACAAAAATTACCAGTTTCAATGAGAAAAAAGGATAAGCAGAATTCTTCTGACAGTGCTATAGATAATCCGAAACCTAAGAAATTTCCTGAGTCTAAGCAGGCAGAGATTGTGGATCAAAATTCAGATTCTGATGAAATGCTAGCAATCCTCAAAGAGGTTTCCAGGATGGGTAACAGTTCTTCAGATACTGATATTAATGATACTCCTACAAATCATGAGAAGACTTTGTATGATTTAAAGACTCAAACAGGGAAAGATGATAAGGGAAAGAGGAAACGAAAAAGTTCTACTTCTGGCTCAGATTTTGATATTAAAAAAGGCAAAACAGCTAAAAGGTCTATACTTTCTAAAAAGAAACAACAAAACCAGTCTGAATCTTCTAATTATGACTCAGAATTAGAAAAAGAGATAAAGAACATGAGTAAAATAGGGGCTGCCAGAACAACCAAAAAAAGAGTTCCAAATAAAGATTATGATTCTTCTGAAGATGAAAAACACAACAGTAAAGGAATGGACAATCAAGGGCAGAAAAGTTTGAAGACTGAACAAGAAGGATCATCTGATGGTACTGAAAGAAAGCAAGAGAGAGAGAATTTCTCTTCAGCAGAAGGCACAGTTAATAAAGACAAGACCATTGTGGAATTCAGAGAACGACTTGCTAAGAATCAACAGGCTGCTGTTTACTCTGATGGTGCTGAGAAGCCTTTTTCTGGGAAAGATGAGAGTTTTAATTCTTCGAGGGACAAAAAAGTTGCTGAAACTAAAGAAAAGAGTAAGCATATGAAGTCCAAAACATGTAAGAAAGGACACGTTGGCTTATCTGATGTCGGTGAGATGTTCCCAAAGAAAGGGCAGAGTGATGAATCCTCTGAAGATGATAAAAAGCAAAGCAAAAAGGGAACTGAGGAAAAACAAAAGAAAACTACAGACTTGAAGAAAAAAGTAGTTAAGATGGAGCAAGAGTATGATTCATCATCTGATGGCACTGAGAAATTACCTGAGGGTGAAGGAATATGTCGTCTTCTTAAAGGCCTAAAACAAAATAAGAATGGTATAACTGATGGGAAAAAGAGAAGCGAAAAAATAAAAGGTAACAATTTTAAAAAGGAGGATGAGTTATCTGATAATGCTGAGAAGTTACCAGGGAAAAGAGATAGTTGTGATTCTTCAGAAGATAAAAGGAGTGAGAATAGAGCATCTGATAGAGAGACGAAAGGGTGCAACATGCCTGAAAAGGATTCAGGGAAGAGACAAGATTGTTCTTCATCTGATACTGAGAAATATTTCATGAAAGAAGATGGTTGTGATTCTTCAGATAAGAGAATGAATAGAATAGAATTGAGGGGAAGGGGAAATTTAAATTCAAAGAGAAATACCGAGGAAATACAAATCAGCTCATCATCATCTGATGCTGAGGAAAGTTCTGAAGATAACAAAAAACTGAAGAAACAAAGTACATCAGCTAAAAAGAAGGCAGGCAATGTCAAGGAGAAAACGAGAAACTCCTTAAGGTCAAGCACTAAAAGGAAGCAAGCTGACATTACTTCCTCATCTTCTTCTGATATAGGAGGGGATAACCAGAATTCTGGAGGCGATGGGAGCAGTGATGAGCAGAAAATTAAGCCTGTGACCGAAAATTTAGTGCCATGTTCTCATACTGGATTTTGCCAATCTTCAGGTATGCAAAAATAAAAAATACATTTTTTGTATTTTTTTCTTTTTGAATGACTATATTGTTTAATTTTCTCTGACCCAGTCAAATGCAACGCTTCTGTTCAGGAAAAGACCATTTAAATATTCTTTAGACATTTACCAGAAAGCCTTTCTTCATTCTTTCATTTATTTACTTTTCAGTGTTTTTTTTCCCCAGTTTTATTGAGAAATAATTGACATACATCACTGTATAAATTTAAGGCATACAGCATGATAGTTTGATATACATATATTGTGAAATAATTACTACAGTACAGCTAACATCCACCTTCCCATAGAGATACAATAAAGGAAGAAAAAGTAAAGGGTAAACCATTTTCTCCTTGTGATGAAAACTCTTAGGATTCACTCTCTTAACTTTCATATATATCAAATGGTACTTTAGTTATCATGCTGTATATTAACATCCCTAGTTCTGATTTATAATTGGAAGATTGTACCTTTGAGCCATCTCCCTCCAAACCTCCCTCCGTGATCCCTGAACATAATTAATTCTTCAGTGTCTAATTCACAGTGCACATCCAGATTTCCTTAATGGTTTCAGAAATGTCTTTTTATGGTTGGTTTTGAAATGATAACTTGAAAAGTGTAGTTTTCTTGGTGTATCACTTCTTTACACAAATTATTTTTGCAGAAGTAGCCTTTTTTTTCCAAAATTAAAGTATCCTTGATACACAATCCTATGTTGGTTTCAAATATACAACACAGTGGTTCAACTACCCATATTGTTAAACCCTCACCTCCTCTAGCGTGGTTACTGTCTATCAACATAGTAAGATGTTAGAGAGTGATTGTATTCTCCATGCTGTACTATTGTCCCTGTGAACAGTTTATATTGTGATTGTGAATTATGTCTCTTAATCCCCTTCACCCTCCCTGCACACCTGCCCCAACCATTCCTGCCCCTTGGTGACCATGAGTCCCTTCTTGGTGTCTGAGTCTACTGCTATTTTGTTCCTTTTGTTTTGCTTTGATTTTTTACTCCACAAATAAGTGAAATCATATGGTATTTGTCTTCTCTGCCTGGCTTATTTCACTGAGTATAATACCCTCTAGATCCATTCATGTTGTTGCAAATGCCAGGATTTCTTTTCTTTATATAGCTGAATAATATTCCATTATGTATCTGTCGAACATCTTCTTTATCCATTCATCTGTTGTATGGACACTTAGGTTGCTTTCATACCTTGGCTGTTGCAAATAGTGCAGCGATAAACATGGGGTACAGACATCTTTTAGAATCAGGGATTTTGTTTTCTTCAGGTAAATTCCTAGCAGTGTAATTACTGGGTCAAATGGTATTTCTGTTTTTAGTTTTTTGAGGAACGTCCATATTGCATTCTACAATGGTAACACCAGTTTACATTCCCACCAACAGTGTAAGAGGATTCCCATTTCTCCACAAACTTTCCAGCATTTGTTATTTCTTGTCTTTTGGATAGTGGCCATACAAACTGCTGTGAGGTGATACCTCATTGTGGTTTTAATTTGCATTTCCCTGATGATTAGTGATGTGGAGCATCTTTTCATGTGCCTGTTGCTTGGTAATTAGTTTGTCTACTACTTTTACTGTGGGTTTATTTTCATTGGTGACAGCTTTTTAGCCTTAGGGTCATTTCCATCTACAGCGATACCTTTAACATATTATGTAAAACTGGCTTAGTGGTGGTGAATTCCTTCAGCTTTTTATCTGGAAATTGTAAAATCCCTGCTTCAAATTTAAATAATCTCACTGGGTAGAGGATTCTTGGTTGGAGGTACTTCTCTGTTTTAGTACATTAAATATATAATGCTATTCCCTTCTGGACTGAACAGTTTCTGCTGAGAAGTCAGCTTATAGCCTGATGTTATTTCCTTTATAAGTAATCTTTTTTTCTCTCTCTGGCTGCTTTCAACACTTTCTCTCCTTGATCTTTGCCATTTTAATTATTATATGTCTGTCTTGGTGTTGTCTTGCTGGGGTTCCTTTTGTTAGGGGATCTCTGTGCTTCCATGACCGGAGTGTTTTATTTCATTCCCCAGATTGGGAAAGGTTTCAACAATTATTTTCTTAAAAGACTTTCTAGCCCTTTGTCTTTCTCTTCTCATTCTGGTACCCCTATTATGCGAATATAGTTTAGTTTGTTTTGGTCACATAGCTCTCTTATAGTTTCATTTCTAGAGGTCCTTTTTTCTCTTTTCCTCAGGTTCTTTGTTTTCCTGTTCCCTACATTTCTATTTCATTTACCATCTCCACTACATTATCTAATCTACTTTTAAATATCTCCATTGCCTGTTTCATTCAGGTACTGTATTCTTCAGCTTTGAGTGGCTCTTTTTCAGGTTTTCTATCTTTTTTTTGTCCTCCCTGCGATCTTGATTACTTTTCTGTAAACCATGAGCATGTTTATGACTTTTATTTTGAAATCTTTATCAAGATTAGTGATCTCTGTTTCATTTAGCCCTCTTTCTGGGGTTCTGTCTTATAGTTTAGATTGAATGAAATTCCTCTGCTTGGATGAAATTCCTCTGCCTGCTCATTTTGTCAGTGATTCTGTTTCTTCCTTTGTATTAAATGTTGCTGTGCTTTCTGGTCTAAAGAGTAATAGCTTTATTTAAGAAGGTGTTCTTGGTGCCCAGAAGCTCAAGATTCTTTACTCTCTAGTGCCTTTTTCTATTCTGCAGGGCCCCCCATTGTTGGCATTCATGGATGGGGCTCCTTTCTCTGATTTCTATAGTGGTGTAAGTATGGGTGAGCAGTTTGCTTGAGCTGCTGCTTTTGTGATCATTTCAGGAATCTCTATTGAGCTCACTGTGGGTTAGGCCGCCCTCTGCCTGGCCTGTGACAGTTTTTGGGCTGCAGGGTTAATGGGGTGGTGGGTGGACCAATGTGCCCAGCTGGATGCATAGCACCAGGTTTGGATACCTGCAGGGAGGAAGTAGCTCTTGGGGCTTGCTCCTTCAGGCCCCTCTCTGGTTGGGCTGAAATTGACCTGAGCAAGCTGCGAGAGTTTCTGTGTTCCTGACAAGTAGAAAAGTCTAATGCTGCTACTGTGCCAAGTGGGTTGGTTCCCAGCAATGCACAGGAAGGTGCCTCGGGGTTGCATTGCTAGCAACGGGTATGGAGTGTCTGGAGCTCCTGAGAGTTCCTGATCTGTTGGGCCGAAGAAGGGTTGGGGTGGTATCCTTCGCCTGCCCTTTCTGTGGAGGAGAGAGTTTGATTCAACCCTTGTCCCCTCTTGTACCCCTCCCACTGCCGGCAAGTCTTTCAAACTGCTGCTTCTGCTTTGGGTCTCAGGACTGGTGGAGCATGCCTGCCCTCCTCACTGACTGGTGTCCCAGCCTCTCAAATTGTTCTACCTGCTCTAATATCCAGCGCTGATAATCACTAGAACCCAATGTAGTGTGGGCTTTTGTTCGCAGAGCAAATCTCCTGGGCTCCTACCTCTGCCCCGCTCTGTTCCTCTTCTCCTGAATGTAGGCTGATGTGGGAGGAGGGCTTTGGTCCAGCTCAGTCTTGGCTTTGACTTCTCACCCTTTTCTGTGTCATCCTCTCTTCTTCCTCAGGTGTATGGGTTCTGTTCTACTGTCTAAAGGTCTTTTTCAGGTCTAGTTGCATTTGCTGTATTTTCTTTTTATGTGTTTTTGGGACGATGTTTTTGTTTCACCTTCCTATTCTGCCATGTTTAATTGGATAATTCCTGGGGCTTTTCATTCAAACACAGTAGCACTGTGCGTAAGCAGACAGACTAATCCCATAGACTATTGGTGTCTGACTTAAGTACAGATTTTAACAAACCATTGTATCTCTCTACCATGCTTGCTGCAGTAGGATTGTATGGTACATGAAACTTCAGTTTGATACCAAATGGTTGTACCCATTCTTATAGTGCATGTCCAGGAAAGTGGGTAAGCCTTGTTCACTCTATTACCTGTGGTAGGCCATAGGCTGAAGAGATATGTTCCAGGCCTCTTTTGCTCATCTGCTGGTTTGCACAGTGCGTAGGAAAAGCAACTAGAAACCAGGGTTTCAGCCCCTTAGTTGTTGTCCCGTGTTGCTGTGGGACTTGGAGTAAGTCCCTTTTAGAGCATACAGTATACTCCTGTCAGGCTCTGCTGATTTCTTCAAAGGTCAAAGGCAGGCCCCACCAATTGGCTATAGCCCACATTGTCTTTTGCCCCACATGCAGTAAACATTGATGTAACCATTGAGCCACATCAGAATGAGGCATTCTTTCTAGCCAACATATCTGGGCCAATTCATCTGCTACATGGTTTCCTGGGGATGCCTGTGGCAAATGGCCCATCACATGGTATACTGTACCTGTTTTAGTCTGACTACAGGCTTATAAATCTTGTGACAAATCTTGTCCCTAGAGGGGTCTGTGACCAACCAATCTGTTGGGGTGGTACCATGTAGGTAGCCAAACAGTCAAGCATTGATAGAGGCCCAGCTGTCAGTGCAGACAACTGTTGGGAAGGGCTCTTGGCTGATCACAAGCCACACTGCCCATAACTGACCATTGACTGCTTTTCCGCTCACCATCTTCCGTCCATATTATCTCAGTCTTAGGATGGAAAGCTACAGCCCTGCATTTTGGGGGCTTTCCATGGCTGGAGCCATTTGTATACCATGCATCTTCAGGTATAAGGCCTCTTCCCTCCCAATAAGGAATCTCTGCTACTAATGGTTCCAAAGTAAATTCTTCCTGCTTTTCACTAGTATATGTCACTGGCCCCAGTAAGCGTTGGAGTTCTTCACTCAAGGGGTTCCCAGAGACTGCAACACTGCTGTAGGTACATACCCCACTTGGCCAGGGTAGGCGTTTGTGCTATGGCACTCCATGGCCTTTTGGTTCAGTCTCGTACCCACCCCACAGTGAGATAGGTGATTATAACCTTTATTGGGACTGTTCCAGTGATGGGTTCTGTGGTGAGCAAGGTGTGGCACATGGCAATTTTTTCTCTTCAAAGTGTATTGTACCTCTGCTCCTTTATGGAGTTGTGACCAGAATCCAGTAGGTTAGTCATTTTGTTCAAGCCACTGCTAGAGACACCAACCATAACCATCTTTGGTTACATGAACATCCAGCTCACAGGGCCTTGATGGATCTATTACACTCAAGGCTGGCAAGACCTTGACTGCCCATTTTGCTGTAGTAAAAGCCTGATGCACGTATCTCATCGCAGTACCACCATATACCTCCTATAAAATGGTATAAGTGCTTCAGAATTTGTGCCAAATGTGGGATGAGCACTCAGCAGTAGCCTAAAAGACCCCAAAACTCCTGTACCAATACCACAGGAAAGGTGTGGACTTTATGTAATACTGCTTCTGCGATAATTTTAGTGTTACCTGACCAGGAGACCCCTAAGAATTTGACTGACAAACCAGGTCTCTGAACCTTGGTGCTGCACCTTCTACCTCTGAAAGAGAAGCAGACGTGAGCATGATATCAGTGTAATGGCACAAGTCCTGGGCTTACAGGTCCATGACAGATGGTGGGGCTTTGGAGGTACCCCTGTTGAAGGACAGTGAAAGTCTATTGCTGTCCTTAACCACATGATGGCAAATTGTTCCTGACTTTTCTGTTCTATGTCAATGGAAAAGAAGACGTTAGCAACATCCACAACGTGATATATTCCTAGTGTATGACTGAGCATATCCAATAGGTCTGCAAAAGAGGGGACGCCAGCATGCAGAGTGGGTATTAATTACTCTTTTCAGTTCTCTGTAATCCTTGGTCATTCACCAGGAGCTTTCTAGCTTTTTTATGCTTTTTTACTTGACCACAATGGGGAATTGAAAGGACTATGGATTGGTTTTATAATACCCACCTTCTACAGTTCATGGAGGGTTTGGTCAATATCTTTATGCCCTTCAGCCAATGTACCATTTGGTATTAGTCACCTGCCGAGGCACAGGCAAAGCTATGGGCAGGTGATTAGCATGTCTCCTCAGAACTGTTTTCACTGCATGTATTCTCATTCTGAACTCAACTGCAGCAGTCGGCAACCACAGGCCCTGCAGGATATCTATCCCCAAAATATATTTGGAAATGGGAGACATATACAAAGTATACTCCTTTGAGGGGTAGAGTCCCTATTCCTAGTGGGATTCATGCTTATGTCACTGACATCCTTACCCCTGTATCCATCTACAACAGCTAGAGTCCTGGGAAACTACTCAGGGTTGCCATAAATCAGTGAACGTTCAGCTCCTGTGTCTACCAGAGCATAACACGCTTTATGTTCACTGGGGACCAATGTATTGATATTGCAACATGTGGCCTCTGTTCACTCCAGGCAGGTACCTTGACCTTCCCCTTAGTCAAACCATATACCCCATTCATCTTCCAGTGAGGGTTCTGGTGAGGTTGGCATACTCTAGTAGGAAATTGTGCAAACACACAGGCAGGACTTGTGGCTCCAACCTCAGCCTCTGCTTCTTTGTCTTCAGCGGCAAGAACTGCTGCTCAGGTTTCAGTTGTCACCACAGCTCCAGAAAGATTCTTTTAAAAAGAAAAATTTTTAAAGTTATCACTGATACATACTCTTATGAAGGTTTCACATGAAAAACGATGTGGTTACCACATTGACCCATATACTGAGTCTTGACCATACGCCGTTGAAGTCATTGTCCGTCAGTGTAGTAAGATGCCACAGAGTCACTACTTGTCTTCTCTGTGCTACACTGTCTGCCCCATGACCCCCACACACCATGTGTACTGATCATAATACCCTTCAGTCCTCTTCTCGCTCCCTCCTCCCCCTTGGTAACTGCTAGTCCCCTGGAGTCTCTGAGTCGGCTTCTGTTTTGTTCCTTCAGTTTTGCTTTGTTACACTCCACAAATCAGAGAAATCATTTGGTACTTGTTCTTCCTCTGCCTGGCTTACTTAACTGAGCATAATGCCCTCTAGCTCCATCCATGTTGTTGCAAATGGTAGGATTTGTTTCTTTATTACACATGAGTAGTATTCCATTGTGTATATGTATCACATCTTCTTAATCCATCATTCATCTACTGATGGACACTTAGGTTGCTTGCATATCTTGGCTATTGTAAATAGTGCTGCAATAAACGGGTGCATATGTCTTTTTGAATCTGGGAACTTGTTTTCTTTGGGTAAATTCCTAGGAGTGGAATTACTGGGTCAAATGATATTTCTGTTTTTTATATATTTATTTATTTATATTATGGTATCATTAATATACAATCACATGAGCAACATTGTGGTTATTAGATTTCCTTATTATTAAGTCCCCACCACATACCCCATTACAGTCAATGTCCATCAGGAGAGTAAGATGCTATAGTCACTACTTGTCTTCTCTGTGCTATACTGCCTTCCTCAGGCCCCCCACCCCCTACATTATGTGTGCTAATCATAATGCCTCTTAATCCCCTTATCCCTCCCTTCCCACCCATCCTCCCCAGTCCCTTTCCCTTTGGTAACTGTTAGTCCATTCTTGGGTTTTGTGAATCCACTGCTGTTTTGTTCCTTCAGTTTTTGCTTTGTTTTCATACTCCACAGATGACTGAAATCATTTTGTACTTGTCTTTTTCTGCCTGGCTTGTTTCACTGAGCATAATACCCTCTAGCTCCATCCATGTTGTTGCAAATGGTAGGATTTGTTTTCTTCTTATGGCTGAATAATATTCCATTGTGTATATGTACCACATCTTCTTTATCCATTCATCTACTGATGGACACTTAGGTTGCTTCCATTTCTTGGCTATTGTAAATAGTGCCATGATAAACATAGGGGGTGCATATGTCTTTTTGAATGTGGGATCCTGCATTCTCAGGGTAAGTGCTTAGGAGTGGAATTCCTGGGTAAAATGGTATTTCTATTTTTAGTTTTTGAGGAACCTCCATATTGTTTTCCACAATGGTTGAACTAATTTTCATTCCCACCAGCAGTGTAGGAGGGTTCCCCTTTCTCCATGTCCCCGTCAACATTTGTTGTTATCTTTGGATGTTGGCCATCCTAACTGTTAGGTGTGAGGTGAGGTGATATCTCTATGTGCTTTTAATTTGCATTTTCCTGATAATTAGCAGTGTGGAGCATTCCTTCATGTGCCTGTTGGCCGTCTGAATAATTTCTTTGGAGAATTGTCTGTTCATATTCTCTGCCCATTTTTTAATTGGGTTATTTGCTTTTTGGGTGTTGAAGCATGTGAGTTCTTTATATATTTTGGATGTTAACCCCTTATCAGATATGCCATTTACAAATATATTCTCCCATATTGTAGGATGCCTTTTTGTTCTGCTGATGGTGTCCTTTCCTGTACAGAAGCTTTTTAGCTTGATGTAGTTCCATTTGTTCATTTTTGCTTTTGTTTCCCTTGCCCAAGGAGATGTGTTCAGGAAAGAGTTGCTCATGTTTGTATGTCCAGGAGATTTTTGCCTATATTGTCTTCTAAGAGTTTTATGGTTTCATGACTTACATTCAGGTTTTTGATCCATTTCGAGTTTACTTTTGTGTATGGCGTCAGACAATAATCCAATTTCATTCTCTTACGTGTAGCTGTCCAGTTTTGCTAACACCAGTTGTTGAAGAGACTGTCACTTCCGCATTTTATGTCCATGGCTCCTTTATTGTATATTAATTGACCATGTATGTGCGGGTTTATATCTGGTCTCTCTATTCTTTTTCATTGATCTGTGGTTCTGTTCTTGTGCCAGTACCAAATTGTCTTGATTACTATGGATTTGTAGTAGAGCTTGAAGTCAGGGAGCATAATCCCCGCAGCCTTATTCTTCCTTCCTAGGATTGCTTTGGCTATTTGGGGTCTTTTGTGGTTCCATATGAATTGTAGAACTATTTGTTCCAGTTCATTGAAGAATGCTGTTGGTGTTTTGATAGGGATTGCATTGAATCTGTAGATTGCTTTAGGCAAGATGACCATTTTGACAATATTAATTCTTCCTATCCATGAGCACCGGATGTATTTCCATTTATTGGTATCTTCTTTGATTTTTCTCATGAGTGTCTTGTAGTTTTCAGGGTATAGATCTTTCACTTCCTTGGTTAGGTTTATTCCTAGGTATTTTATTCTTTTTGATGCAGTTGTGAATGGAATTGTTTTCCTGATTTCTCGTTCTGTTCATCGTTAGTGTATAGGAATGCAACAGATTTCTGTGTATTAATGTTGTATCCTGCAACGTTGCTGAATTCAGATATTAGTTCTGGTAGTTTTGGAGTGGATTCTTTAGGGTTTTTTATGTACAATATCATGTCATCTGCAAACAGGACAGTTTAACTTCTTCCTTGCCAATCTGGATGCCTTTTATTTCTTTGTGTTGTCTGATTGCCGTGGCTAGTACCTCAAGAACTGTGTTAACTAAAAGTGGGGAGAGTCGGCATCCTTGTCTTGTTCCTGATTGTTGGGTGTGCATTTCTCATACATGGCCTTTATTATGTTGAGGTGCTTGCCTTTTATACCTATTTTCCTCCAGTAAGATTCTATTTGACTTCCCATCTAATTTCTCTCTGCTCCTGTTCCTCTTAAATCAACTCATATCTGCCTCCTCGTGACTTTCACAGGGCCCTTTAAATTCTTCCTTTGTGTAACAGACCATATTTCCTTCTGTGCTGTCATTGCCTCAGCCTGTCCAAAGTGCTACTGTAAGAGTAACCTTACTTATGTACTGCCCTAAGTGAGGGCTGTAACCAGTAGGGGCCCAAGTAGGGATGTGGGAGTTGTTTAAAGCAGTGTATTTCTCATCCCTGCAGTAAAAGGCTCATCATCTGGGTCATAATTCTCTGGATTATAGATACCATTTTTCATGCCTAACCTCTGTAAAAGCTGTTAGAGATAAGCATGTGTCTGCCATCTTGATGGAGAGGATAGTAACCTTGTTGTCTACAGGTGTGGAAGTAGTAGCCTAGCAGCAGGCCAATTCCATCACCAAGTAGTTTAGGGTCAGGTGAGGATCCTGGCCATAGGAACTTCCATTTTCCCCACAACATATACATTGTTTTAGGCAGGATGGACATTTTGACAATATGCTTTGTATTCATGAGCTTGGGACAGATTTCCATTTATTCGTGTCTTCGTTAATTTCTCTCGTCTGTGCCTTAGAGTTTTCAGAGTATAGGTTTTACACCTTGGTTAAATTTATTCCTAGGTATTTTAATTGTTTTTGATGCAACTGTAAATGGTATTGTTTTCCTGATTTCTCTTTCTGCTAGCTCATCGTTAGTATATACAGATGCAACAGATTGTCTATATCCTGCAACTTTGCTGAATTTGGTTATTAGTTCTAGTAGTTTGAGGGTGGATTCTTTAGGGTTTTTTATGTACAATATCGTCAGCTGCAAACAGTGACAGTTTAACTTGTTATTTACTGTTCTGGATGCCTTTTATTTCTTTTTTTTTGTCTGATTGCCATGACTAGGACCTCCGGTAGTATGTTGAATGAAAGTGGGGAGAGTGAGCATCCTTGTCTTGTTCCCGATCTTAGAGGAAGAGCTTTCAGCTTTTTGGTTTAAGTATGATCTTGGCTGTCGGTTTTTCATATATGGCCTTTATTATGTTCAGGTATGTAGTCTCTACTCCCATTTTGTTAAGAGTTTTTATCATGAATGGATGTTAAATTTTGTCAAAAGCGTCTTCAGCATTTATTGAGATGATCATGTGATATTTATCCTTCATGTGATTTATGATATTGATTTATGAATATTGTAGCATCTATGTATCCCTTAAATAAGTCCTCCCACTTGGTCACGATGGATGATTCTTTTTGATGTAATTTTGAATTCGGTTTGCTAATATTTTGTTGAAGATTTTTTGTCTATGTTTTCATGGACATTGGTCTGTAATTTTCTTTTCTTGTGGTGTCTTTTTCTGGTTTTGATAATAGAGTGATACTGGCCTCAGAATGAGTTTGGAAATAATCCCTCCTTTTCTAATGTTTTGAATACTTTGAGGAGTATGTGTATTAACTCTTCTTTATATAGTTGGTAGAATTCAGTGTGAAGCCATCTAGACCTGGATTTTGTTTTCAGGGAGATTTTTGATTAGCAGTTTGATTTCATTGCTGGTATTCAGTATGTTCAGACTTTTTGTTTCTTCCTCGGTCAGTCTTGGAAGGTTGTATTTTTCTAGATGTCCATTTGTTCTAGTTTGTCCAATTTATTGGCATACAATTTTTCATAGTATTCTCTAATAGTTCTTTTTCAGTGGTTTTCATTTGATTATTCCTTCTTTGTTTCTGATTTTATGTTTGTACACTTTTTTTCTTGATTAGTCAGTCTGGCTAGGGATTTATTTTCTCAGAGAACTAGCTCGTGTCATTGATTTTTTTTCTGTTTTTTAATTCTCTTTTATTTATTTCTGGTCTAATCTTTATTATGTCCTTCTGCTAACTTGGGGCTTCATTTGTTCTTTTTCTAATTTATTTTTAAGTTTAGATTGTTTATTTGCGATTGTTATTGTTTTTTAAGATAAGCCTGTATTGTGCATTTTTTCTTTTAGTGTTAGGAAAATCTGTCAGCCATGGATACTTCATATTTATTGTTAAAATAGTATAAAATAGATTTCACATGTAGTTGTGTTCCCAGAATAGGTAGAATGTTTAAAATTTTGTTTTCATTCCTTATGTTATTGTTGTCTATTTATCCCAATAGAATTTTAGTGGATTAACGTGAATCTTGGTTTTAAATAAAACTTTGAATTCTTTTTATGGAGCATTTACCTAATGAGTTGTTTTAAAAACCAGCTGTGATATGTATGGTGTACTCAATTTGATGTCCTGCTATATCAGATGTGTAGCTGGAGCTCTGTCTGTATTGTTGTCACTACAGGTCTTCAGTCCCTGAAATTCTTGGGGACTAAGGTATTTCAGAATTTTCAACTTTTTAGTTTTTACAAGGATAAAATAGTTAACCGTATATTACATAATAGCTGCAAGACTCCCATAATCAAACACAGTAGTATTTCTGTAGTAAAATATGTGAACATTTACACTTAGGGAAATGAACAATTCAGATCAGGTTTTGCTGCCAAGTGAACTTTGGCACCACCTTTTAAAACTTTAAAGATTAAGAGGTTTTTAAATTTCAGAATTGTATATAGAGATTATATAATTGTATTAAAAACAATCTAATACTTTAATATCAAGTCATGTTTTAGTTGTTAGGTTAGTTGGGAAATTCTTATTAAGGATTAGAGTATAAGAATAACAAGTTGTAAATAGTTACATGGAGTATTCTTATTAGTAAATCTACACTATTGAACTAATTTTAAGTTTGGGGAAACTAGTTTCCATGATTAAACATCTTCCCTTGTGACATCAACATGCTTCATTTCAAATACTAATTTTCATTTCCCAAAGTCACACTTGATTTGACAGAACATGAGGGTTTCTCTGATATTCCTGTCATGTTTGGAACTTTTAATACCTTGTGTAATAAATAATAAGTATTTCTTAGATCTTTAGAAGAGATGGCAACATATGTTAAACATTCCCATAGCATAATTCCTCAACCCATGTCTAATCTAGATTCTTGTGTTCCATTTTGACTTATGTAACTGTTGTGAAGGACCAGTGCTGATTAGGAGGTAAATCTTTTTCATGTTTATATCCAAAGAGGCCTTGAGAATTCAACACTTCAGTAGATGTCAGTCTTGCAACTATTTGGTGGAATAGGCCTTGTTGTTTGGATTTTCTTACCCTGAATAATTCTTGGAACTTATTACTTTAGATGATAAAAAGGAAGGTAAATTTGCTAGGGGGAATTAAGACATGTAAAAGTTGTACTTTGTCAGTTGAAATACTTGGAAAAGAATGTGAAGGGTGTTGTAAATAACTGCTGTGTAAAAAGTACTGCTTTCTAAGATAAGTTGGGGTGTCGGCAGTGATCAGTGCCATTCCCTAATACTTTGTTTGCATGTGTACACAAACATGCTGTATTTATTTACTCTCCTAATATGTCCAACTTAATTTAGGTGACAGTTTTTATCAGAGCTTAAAAAACTTCCCTTGCTCCCATGAGTTTAGAGGATTTTCTGCAATAGTTATCCTATTACAGGGTACAACATTCCTAGAAATAGCGTCATGGGAATGGGATAAGCAACCAAGATAATAAAGAACATGATCCTAGGTGATTGCAGCCTAGTGAGCAAGGTAGATATAGATAAATCATTATTTAAGCAAAAAAGAATAGCAGTAGAAAGTTGTAAAACTAAAATGAGGCTGTGATAAATAGCAAGCGAGCAATTTAGTGTAACTGTTGGAGGGTAACTTACAAGAACAGGTAGCATTTGAACTGTCTTTGAAAGATGGAGGAAAGAGGAATGACAGTAGTATTGCTAGTAATATTTAATTTGAAGATTTGTCTGTTTGAATGAGGTATTTATTGTGAGTTTGTTAGGATATTGTGAGATTTATTTTTGCCTTTCTATGTTTAGCATATTTCTATACTGAACCTGTAGGTGTATGTTCTTTTTGGATTTTTTCTCCAACATTTTCCCTCATTATTTATCATGAAAAGAAATTTAAATATACAGAAATTTTCTGCTGTTAACATTGTATCATTCTTGCTTTGTCACATATCTGTCTATATATCCTGCTATCTAACTATCAATGTACCTAAATTCTTTTTGCCTTTTTAACTGTTTTTTTTGAAAAAAAAAAATTGCCAGGAAGTTGGAAAAAAATGTTCAGTTTCCCCCAATGGTAACATCTTGCATAATTATAGTACATTGTCAAGACTAGGAAACTTAAGATTTATTCAGATGTCACCAGTTTACATGCACTCACTTGTTTGTGTATGCGTGTATATTTGTGTAGTATAGTTCTATGCAGTTGTATCATATGTGGCTTTGTGTAACCACTGCTACAACCAAGGTACTGAACTGTTTCATTACCACAAGGTTCCCTGTGCTATCCCCCCTTGTGCACAGTGGCTTGCTTATCCTCATTCTTAACCCCTGGCAACTGTTAATCTGGTTTTCATCCCTGTAATTTTGTTACTTTGATAAGGAATCAAGTATGTAAACTTTTGAGATTGGCTTCTTTCATTTAGTGTAATGCCTTTGAAATCTTTGATGCATTGCAAGGTAAATGGTAAACATCAGTGTACTTCACCTAATTAATTCGCTTATATAGTATTATATAGAGTTCACTGTTTGTTTTGAGGTGAAATTTGCATAAAGTGAAATGCGAATCTTAATCTCTTTAGATTTTTAATCAAAGGACAGAAAGGTGGTTTTCATAAGGAAATAGGTTTTACTGGACTTGAATATATCTCTGGGTAATTCTACCTATGAAGACCATACATAATCAAATGTATTTTGAAATTATTTGTTTCTACCAAAACATTAATAACAATTTTGATGTTCCTCAATGAAACAGGGTAAATCAGATATCTGTTAACTTTAAACTTAAAATGGATGACTACAAAGCTTATTTCATTAAGAAATTTATGCTAATGTGATGCAAATGTGATGGCAAATGATAAAGACTTGTTATTAGGAAGGAAGAGCTTTAAAACCCTTGTGCTCTGGGAAGGAACTTTGAGTTACATAAGACCCAACTATTTATCATTTTACTGCTGGTACTTCTCAAATTCCCCATTGTGTTTTCCTTATAAATTCTTTTCACTCATTTTTTTGATAGCAGAGTACAGTGTAGAATGTAGTAGTTGTTTTGAAGTTTTTGGCTTTCAGTTTTACTTTACATAGTTTTACTTACATAGATAACTTAAAGCTAATTTTAAGTACACTTTTTTCCCCTCAAGGAGATGAAGCCTTATCTAAATCAGTGCCTGTCACAGTGGATGATGATGACGAAGACAATGATCCTGAGAATAGGTATGATTTCATCTGTAAGGACTTTAAAAAGATTATAACACACCCTAGGCGTGGGCACAAACAGCAGCAACGGACCCTCAAGCAGGTTGTAAAAACCAGGAGTGCCTGCCTTGGAAAGACTCGCTCACAGTCTTCCTGCAAGTTTGAAAGAAAGGCCAGAAAATGGGCTAAAACTCAGAAATCTTAGGAGAAAGTAAATATAAATATTAACACACCTAGCATAGGGTGTGTTATAAATACAGCACTGTCAATTTTATCTTGCCATGTGAACTGTGATAATATTTTTGAGAGTATTTTAATTTTGACATTTTATTGACAAAAATAAATCATACCACAATAAATTGGTGACAACAGACATCTCTCTCAGTATTTGATTATTGATTGCTTTGCCATCAAGTATGGTGGTTCTATTTATTAAAACCTGTTAAAAGTGAAAAGAAGATTGCTCAGATATTTAAGAACTTACTTTCAAAATACGTATTAATTTACACAGTGTCCAGACTGATTTAGATTTTAGCCATTTTTCAAATAAAATAGTAGACAGTATGATACTAACTTATACAATAGGTGTAAATATAAACAGTGTAGCATGTATAGATTTACTTTAAAGGATGGCTGGGAGAAGAAAAAAATACAAAGACACACTCACATCCTAGGAATGAAGAATAGAGAAAACAAAGGTACTAAAGAATATAACCATAATGTTCTTACTTATCTTTCAAAACCCTTCCTGGACTGTAGTGTGTGCACCACACTCATAATCTTTAGATGACAGTGTGGTGTAGTGGGCAGAACTTTGGAATAATGGGGATAAGAATATTTGACTTCTAGTTCTAAAATTCTTAACAACTGTTTGTGCGGTCTTGGAAAGTGACTTTAGTTACTCTTTGCCAAAATTTTCTGATCTCTAAAATGAAAAGTGTTGGATGAAATTTTCTCTGATTAATTCTAATACCAAAAATCGATGATAGACTTGATGGTTTTACTAAAGAGCACTGTATTAGCCATCAATTTATTCTTATTAGTAAGCTCTAATACTAAGAGAACCTGAAAATATACATGTAATTTTTGTGTCATAATTTTGTAAGGAATTAACTGTGAGTTAGTAAATGCCGTGGGGCCAGTTATTACTTCTGTTTTATATCTTGCTGATGCTGATAGCTTTTCCTGTTCCAAAGATCATTCTCTTATTTAACAGGAGAACGTTTTTATTATGGTGAATAAATAGTTTATTTCGCCCTTTTGAATAGAGCTTAATCATGGACACAAAGACTCAGCTGCTGTTTACCTACTTATTTTTTTGATTAAATATGTATATCCAGTTATTTCATTGGATAGGCATGGGGTCCAGAATGGAATGGTAAAGGCATACATTTTATTCATCAGGGATCTTACATACTTATATAGTACATGATCACAGCAAAATTATGAAAGCATTTAAAACCTTACTCTCTTTTAAAATGTTTTAAATCTACTTCACTTATTTATGCTACTATTTGTTTTCTATAAATCATGAGGCCTTAAATGTTACTGAAAAGCTAATATTTAAAACGTGCTATATCCTAATTTGAGTGGTGAACCTTAATTTCATATTTAGTCACCAAATGAGAGTGTCATTAAGGCATGATATTTTTTATTTGTGTTAGAGGTTGTGAAAACAAACATTTTCATCTTTTAAGTTACTTGATCATATTTTTCTATAACTGGCAAGTATTTTATTTGGAAGGTATCTTTAATTCCATCTTGTATTTGTGATTAAAAAATACAACCCTGTTGAGTACTTTTGAGAAGAATTGAATTTTGTCTTGAGCATGTTTTTCATTATATTTGCTTTAATATGCTTTTATAAAATATGCCATTTATAATTTGTTCCATATCCAATATGCCAAAGAGATACCTGATACCTGTGGGTTATCTAATGATAGGGATACAAATACCTTCTTGAACTTTTTTAGTATAGATGATGTACTTGAGAATATTTGAATATATGATAAGCAACTTTTAAAAATCTGTTAGATCATGAATAAATCTTGATTATTTTTATCAATTTCACATTTTTGACTAGGATGCATTTTGGTAGACAGCATATTGTAATTGTTTGTAAATTTGTACACAATTGTGTAATTGTGTATAAATTGTATAAATTTCATATGCTTTGCCTTTTTTAGTAGTATTGTAATACATTTTCAGTGTTGATGTTGATGGAGAGGTAAATAATTAATGCAAATGCTTAATTGTTTGGATGCAATAAATTTCTGTAAAGCTTTTTTCTTGTTCAAGCATTTAATTTTAATTACAGTGCATCTTTTCAAGAGAGTTGAAAGATTTTGGTAGAATCAATATATATAGACTAGTTTGTAGCCAAAGAAGATTTGGTATTTCTGAAATTGAAGTAATAAATGCCTCATAATTCCCAAAATATACATACTTATATATATTTGTGTGAAAGTTTTACAACAGATTTCATAATTATTTATCTTTTCTGTTTTAAAGCTATGATAGCTTTTGGGGTCATTTAAAAAGCTTAGCCATGTCTTCCAATTTTTAGTAGGTATGAATAAGTTTCTGTTATTTTAGCATACTATTATCTAACATCATTCATATTTGAAAGTTAAATATGTGCTGTTGTGAGATAGAATGGTCTAACATTTGACTCCTACTTAAGATTTATTTAATAATGACAAAATATGATAGGTTGATTGACAGGTAACTTGCTCAAATATTTTTGGTTGCATTTTTTTTTTGGAAAAAATATCAGTAGTAGACTAACTTAATATTTTGAATATTGTATAATTGAGAGTTTACTCCAGATTTTATAGCTTCATGTGCTTTTTGAAAAGGAGAATAATAGTACCATTTTGTCAGGCTATTTAAATTATACACATAATTTTAAAGTCGGCTATTTGAATGTGACATTAGGTTAATGTTGCCTTTCAAATACCTGTTAGTTCTGTTTTGAATTAGTTCTTTCATTGAAAAATTGTATTCGTACAATTTTTTATGGTTGTGATTCTAGTCAGGCTGGCATTGAAAATGCATTGTGATTCCTTAATGTTTTCAGTATAAATAGGGATGTTTTGACTGAGCATTTTCTAATAATGTCCTTATTTTAATACCTGCTGTGAATTAGCCTCAGTGATAAGACACTAGTGTGTTTGAGTTTAACACTTAGTGTTGATGATCATTAAACCAGGTATGTCTTTGGGGGCTGGTTACTAAATAATCACTGAGGAGTCCATTTCCCTCTGAGAAAAGAATTATTTTCAGAATATTCTTTATTTGTAGTTTTTGTAGGGTGTGGAAAATATTTAAAACTGAGCTTTTAAGAGAAAAAAACAGATTGCTAACTTTTTTTCTAAATAACCATTTTTTTTTCTTTAGTTTTGACTGAAAGCTGATAATTTTATATGGATACCTCTCCTGGCACAAACATAAATATATTTACTTTACAGCTGAAGAATGCTTAATTTAGTATAATAATACTTCAAAGTTTTTCTCATAATTTCTCTCCCAGTGGGGCTAAATTAATTTTTTTATAGAAGCAAAATTTGATGTGGAAATTGCTTAGAGATTGCACATTGTTCATAGAGTTTTGCTTAATTATAGTGGGGCTATACCACAGCCTTAAAAATTTCCCAATTGTTTTGTCATTTGGTAATACTTTGCTTTTCAAACTGGAAAATATGCAAATGATTGTGTTTTTCCTACTATCTTGATGTGGGTATTCTGTTGATTAAGGCTGTGTACTGTTAATCCAGCATATTTTGGAAGTGATTAATGATTCCTGATGTTGTTCATGCTAATGAAGATATTTAATGATTGTTTACCTGATTTCAGCAAAGATTAATGGCAAGTGTATATCTCAAGTACCTTTGGCATAAAATTTTCAGTTGGTTTCCATTTTAAACACTTTTCCATATGTTCATCTTCTATACGTATCTTTATTCTCTATACAAATTTGCTTAATCTGGAATATTTTTTTTGCTGTGAGAAGTTTTCTTTTTCATGGTAGTGTTTGGTTAGCAAAATTGCTTAGGTTTTCCTTTATTGTAGTTGAGAAACAAAAATAGCATTTTAAATGAAGTATTTTATGTTTGAGTAAAGCTTTTAAATGTCTGGCAATTTTAAGGTAATTCTTTTTCAGTTTACTTTTTTATAGTGCAGGTAAGTATTGTTAAGTCATTTAAGTATATGTCCATCCAATAGACAGGATTTATTTGTAGATACCTAAGCTGGTTTCAGTTACCATATTCTATTTTATGCTAGAAATCCCAGCAAGGAAAAAAATACAGTCAGTAGCAGTGATCTCTCTGCTTAAGATTTATACGTCATGTCCAGCCTTCCTTTCTTCTGTTCTTTGGTGATAGTGACTTTCAGAAAATGAGAAATAGGATCCCCAAGAGAGTTTGGATTTTCTAATGTTAGCAAAATGATTCATTTTTTTGACTTCATATATGTTTCATTTAACTTTAAAGTTTAAAAACAAAATTGAGATGAGTAAATTCTGTTTTCAGTTATAAAAAATATTAAACTCGTTCATTACACATTTCCTAAATTCCTATCAGTGTTAGTACATTTTTTTATTGTTAAAATTTCCCTTAAAACTTGTTTAGATTTTTACGTAAAATCAGGGAATACACATTTTGTAATTTGAGTTTATTCAAACATTAGAACCTTTGTGTAAATTGTTAATACATTGTGGTTTCTTAATTTCATACAGCTTCTATTTTTCTACTAAGATTCTTCTTAAAAGTCATTTCATACTAATTTTCCTGATACCCTCACTAAAAAGAAAACTTTCTTTTTCATTAACTGCAAACATTGTAGGATATGTGATCATTGTTTAGCTTTTTAATTTCTTAGTGACTTCATCATTATCTTATGAATTTTACCATTTTTGGGTACAGATCATTATGACTTAGTCACATTTTTTTATAGAAAGGTTCATACCAAGATACTATTTTTTAACCAAAGGGTTAAAAAAATACTAATACAGATTTTGAAGGTGAGAAGTTTCACAGTAATTCTGTAAAATGTTTTATTTTTTATTCTTAACACTGAAGTACATATGTTTCTTAAAGCTTCACACTCTACTAGAAGGATATGTGTTCATCACCTTGTTTTTAAAAAAATAATCAACATTTTTTGGCTGTAGTCATTTGAATTGTTTTGCATAACAACCTTTTAAATATGGTATGTTTTAGCATTACATATAGTTAGACAGTTGTTTTGTATCTCTAAAGGGCATGCATTTAAACTTATAATCTTATTCAGAATTCTCTGTTTCAACTAATTATTCTGTTGTGCTGTTGTATACAGATTGTAAAAAAAGAAATTAAAAATTCTGTTACCTTTGTGTATGGATGCACAGTATTTGGCCTCCTAAAAATGTATTTTTTTATTTAGCAATTTTCTTCAAACTTATTTTCAGATACAGACCCTTATAAAAGATGGAACAGTAGATAGTAGGATATATCTGAGATGGCCTGTCAGTGCATTTTAGAGGTGGAGCATAGTACTAAAGATGTTTAGAATTCTTTAAAAAAAAAAATCTTTGAAAAGTCAAATCTTGAGTTCTTTCTAAATACATATACTGGAAATCCATGAACTACAGATACCTTTAAGAATGTGAGTGTATAGTGTATTCTCCCAGGCACTCAATTAGCTCAGAAGTAGTGAATGAATAGAGAGTATAGTACTGGCATAGTAAATTAGTAGGAGATTTAGGATTCAGGGTCTTAGGTGCTCCTCCTGGCTTTGCCACTAACTAGCTTTCTTTGGCCAAGTGATTTCCACTTTCTGAGCCTGTTTTCTCATCCGTAAAATGACAGGTTTGGACTCTAAGGTCCCCTTCTAGTGCTAACATTTTGTGTTGCTTTTGTAATGGCTGTTTCTCTAAAGCTCCCTGGTGCAAGAGATCCTTCTCTTGATCACTCCTTTTTTAAGAAACTCAACATTTTCAATTACTGATTTACCTACCAGCAAGAAGCAGTTTACTTTTTCCTGTTTAAGTGCTTGAACAACAGACATTACTCATTTCTTTTCTAGATTGGATCAGAATTACTGAAGGGTTTCTTGGCTCATGCTCTCTCTTTCTCTTTCTTTTTCTCATGGCTTGTTAGTCTTTGCATTGTTGGGCTTATTCCTTATTTTCGCTTTCTTTTAATAGATGAAGTTGTAAGGTGTAAAGCCATTACCTTGGTATTCATTATGTGATTTAGAAGACTGTGGGTTTTGGGGTTCTGTTAATTCTCTCATGCATCAGTTCCAGTCATTGTTTGTTTGTGGGTTTTTACCCTCCCTCCCATATTGTTTTGCTTTCTCCCCCTCTCCCTTCCCTCCCTTTCAGGAAAATGGAGGAGTGGCTCCATTACTTCCAGCTCTGCCCAGGTTTTCTGCCACAAGGGTGGCACAGCCTGTGCCTCTAATGCTTCTGATAGAATCGTGACTGCTTTGGATGGTACACCTGCCTCAAGATGTAATACTGAGCATTGAGATTCCAGGGGCAGTACCTTGTTGCCTGGATGATTTTCTCAGAAACGTCTTGGAAAGCCTCAAGAAAGGAAACTTCAGAGCAAACAGAATCAACTAGGGATCATGACTATACATCCATCACATGCATACCAGCATAGGTCCAGCTGAGGCCTCCAAAATGATGCTTTGCCAGCCTCAGTTGGCTCTCAGGTGATGATGTCCTTGAAGTCTGTGTGGCCCATGACTCAAGAGTTAAGGTAGTGGAGTTTCCCTTAAAGCATATCACAGCAGGCTTTGTAGATGGGACACATCTCACCTCACCATGTTTGCTGACTACTCAGATTGAAGGTTAGCCCTAGCCCTTACATCCTTCAAATTAAGTTCTGACTTTGAGGTATATAGGTTATGAGACAGGCTAGGTTTATGGCACAGGCTAGGTTACGGGTCTTTGACATATTGGACTTGAACCATCAGTTGTAATTTATGCAAAATGATGTAACTATTCTTAGGGCTTACAGTACAGGCTATTCATTGGGTTTTCTTTGGTCAAAAGGGGTTAGAGGGCAAATCTAAAACATCTTAGTGAGGTAAAGCTTAGGGAGTCTCCATCACTCCTATATAACTGTCAGCTTGGAAAAAAATGACCATGCTCTGAAGTTTGTAATTTTTTTCCTCCTACAGTGACTGTGATTGTTCTCTCTATTATGGTCTTACTGAAAGTTGTTGATAGATCATGTAATTCTTTAGTGTGTGGCTCTCATTTCATTTTCCATGATTTATTAGTTGATAGAGTTGTTTCTTATTATTATATATATTATATTTCTTAGTTTCTTTATGATAATCCAGAACTTGTGTATGAATTAGGTTTACATATTTGACCTCCCATTTAGAGGACATATTCTTAGGAGTCTAGAGTTTGGAAGAAGAAAAATAACATGATTTCTTAAATAACAGCCAAATCTTTACAGATAATATGGAATTTAAGACTTTTTGTGTAATTTGTAAATACAAACTGAAATCAGGTGATTAAACTAACCTTTAGAGTAACTAAATTAATAATTGTATTTTTGTTGGCTATTACTGTACTACCCAAATGGTGATATAAGGTCTGGTAACTGCAAGTGCACTATGTTCTATTTGTAATCTATTTCATGCTTTACATTACACACACACACACTCTCTCTCTCAGGCATTTATTCATTGTGGAACAGTGGTTTTACCCAAATTGGTTTGAGAATGTTTTTCCTTGTCCATGGGAAAGGATAATGTAGTATATAATCCAAGTCAGCACACCACTAATCTGGAAGTTTAAGAGTTTAAGAGTAATGCTTTATATCTCAACTGCAGTAGGATTTAAATTAGAGTGAACTAATCTCCCCTTTATTAAAGACAAATCAGGGTGGGAATCCTCAGAAAAACAAACTTATCTGTGGTTTCCTTTAGCAGTTGGTAACTCTCTTTGTTGTCTTAAGTGTTTCTGATCCATCTGTTTTGTGGGGGAAACACCAAAAGGCATATAGTAAGCATTTATGGAAGTGATTCTATATTTTGATTCAGTCTGTTTAGATGCCTTTGCTATATATCTTTGAATATAAATAGCAATGGACAGTCTACCTTTCAAATAAAATTAAGAAGGCATTAACATCTACCATTGAATGAATTTCTGATTGAAATGTGAATGCATGTTTTTATAAATATAAAGAGAGGTTTCAAATCTAAAAGTAACAAAAGTTCCATAATTTCACCTGTAAGCTTTTGACTGAGCTAGAGAATCAGTCTTGGTTGCAGAGTATAGTATATGTTTATCCCATAGAATATGGTTTATGGAAAACTGAGAATTACGTCACCTTCCTTTTGAACCTTTCTATAAAGTACTCCTTTGTTACCATGATAGACGAATTTATATCGAAAGGACATCTAGGTACAAAACACCTCGGCTTGCACAAAAGCTGCATAATTGCCTATCTTACATTTTCAGATGTCTTCCTTTGGTGCAAACATGGGAATTTATTATAAATATATTTTATTTTAACATAAGATGGTATTAGTTAAAAAAGTATTTTCTCATGCTTTTAGCAGTTGATTTTTTTCCATTAACAAATTGGTCTTTGAAGAGCATCTTGGGAAATTTTGGTGTGAGTGAGGCTTCTGCACCATCTACTTTTTTAAAGTAAAAACTCATTCATGGTAATTTTTGCTCTTTAACTATGTGTATAAATAATAACACTCATGCAACTCCTCTTCTGTGCCCTAGCTTGAATATTGTTAGGGATTTCTGATTACCTCAGTACTTACTGTTTGGCTTATGGTTTCATTTGGTTAACAGAATTTATGAGGTAAATTTAAATTTAAGTGCCAGAAATGTTATCCACCAGTTTGAGGCACTGTTTCATAATAAAGTGGTTTATTATACACCGATTTTCTAAGAATATGTTTTGCTGTTGAATAAATCTTCTCACATTGAGATTTGTCTTAGAATGCCATTTGTTTGATTAAGTTGATTTACACTTGTGGCCTCTCTAATATTGTAGTTGTTGGATGATGGCAGCGGAGCAAGTACAGGATTGGAAGGTTATCCAGTATGACATTGCAGTTGGTCAAAATAGTAAGCAGAAAGGTCCCTGAGATTTTTCAATGTATTGCAGAATTGTATGGAATTGGGAAAAAAATAGTGCTAAGAGTATTTTTGAAAGTTTTGGTTGGTAGCTAAAGTTAAAACATGGTTTGCTAGTCTTTTATTTACAGTATTAAATCTGTTGACATACTTCTTTTTGATACAGATAATTGTTTGCTTTCATTTTTAATTTGTTACACTTCACCACCAAATACATAGTTTTTTATTCTTTTTACTCTCAAGAATTGCCAAGAAGATGCTTTTAGAAGAAATTAAAGCCAATCTTTCTTCCGATGAGGATGTGTCTTCAGATGATGAACCAGAAGAAAGGAAAAAAAGAACTGGAAGACGCAGTGAAGAAAACCCAGGAGATGAAGGTGAGCTCCAAAGAAAAGTATGTAGGTTGTTATAATTTGATTATTTGACCAGTTCAGCCTTTGAAGACTATCTGATTGTGAAATCCCTAATACATGCATTTGAAGTTCATTAAAAATTTTTAAACTTTACTACCTTTTCTCCTTTTGAGTATCTGAAAGTAACTGTGCATGTTTTGTCAGTTACTTCCAATAAACAGATGAATATTAAAGCAACATATTTTACCTTTTAAAAAATCTGCAAATATGTACTGGTGATACTGATCTATTACTATTAAATAGTGGTTAAAGTCTGATGTATGAGATTACCTGGTATCACCAGTGGTACCAAGGTGAGTGTACAGTTCTGATATTTCTTTTAAATCATATGATAATTGTGAACAAACAAAATAGTTTTATAAACCATTTTAAAGGAAAAAAGGCAGGTTTTACAGATGTATTTTCTCCATTTAGAAGCAAAGAATCAAGTTAATTCTGAAACAGATTCAGATTCGGAAGAATCTAAGAATCCAAGATACAGACATAGGCTTTTGAGGCACAAACTGACTGTGAGTGATGGAGAATCTGGAGAAGAAAAAAAGACAAAGCCTAAAGAGCACAAAGAAGCCAAAGGCAGAAATAGAAGAAAGGGTAAGACATTTTAATTCTGAAAGTAAGGAACATACTGGATTTATAAACTAACTAAATTGGGATGTATCTACCCCAACAACTGGCCGCCTATATTAAGTGAATGTCAAGCACGCTAGCAGCAATTCTCTTACATGACGGTGAAAGAAATAGGTTAGGACAGGTAAATAACTGAAATGTGAGAGATAACACAAAGGGTATTTCTAATATTTAGTAGTCACACATTTAGATGAAAAATATAAGGAAATAACTACATCAAACTAAAAAGCTGCTACTCTGCAAAGGAAACCATCAACAAAATGAAAAGGCAACCTAATGTGTAAGTGATATATCTGATATAGATAAAGAACTCATATAACTCAACACCCAAAAAACCAAATAAAAACTGGGCAGAGGACCTAAGATATTTTTTCCCAAGAAGACATACAGATAGTCAACAGGCACATGAAAAAAATGCTCAACATCATTAATCAATAGGGAAATGCAAATCAATAATTCACAATGAGGTATCACACCCCTCAGAAAGGCTAATAGAAACAAGACAAGAAGGAACAAGTGTTGGCAAGGATGTGGAGAAAATGGATTTCTCATACCCTGCTGGTAGGATTGCAAACTAGTGCAGCTGCTGTGGAAAGCAGTATGGAGTTTCCTCAAAAAACTGAAAATAGAAATACCGTATAACCCAGCAATTCCACTTCTGAGAATTTACCTGAAGAGAACAAATCACTAATCTGAAAAGATCCATGAACTCCTATGTTTATTGCCATATTATTTACAATAGCCAAAATACGGAAACAACTTAAATGTCCCTTGATAGATGAATGGATAAAAAAGATGTGCTACATATGTACAGCAGAATATTACACAGCTATAAAAAGAACACAATCTTGCCATTTGCGACTACATGGATGGTGTTATGCTAAGTGAAATAAGTCAGAGAAAGACAAATACCATATGATTTCATTTGTATGTGGAATCTAAAAAGTGAGACAAATGAACAAATAATACTGAATAGACTGATAAATATAAAGATCAGCCTGGTGGTTACCTTAGAGGAGGGGGTTGGGGGATGGGTGAAATTGGTGAAGGGAAAAAAATAAGAACATTTGATATCTTGATCTGGGTGATGTTTACACGAGTGTATACACATACCAAAATTCATCAAGCTGTATGCTAAGATTTGTGCATTTAATTGTATGTAAGTGTAAACTTCAATATAGAATTTTATAATTATTTAAATGCTTGTACAGGAAAACATAAGTAAATGTACAATAGAATAAAATACACTTAAAGGCTATGTAGAAAATACTAGATTGCCTGTAACTACAGGAAGAAACAATGCTTCTACCTTAGGTAGAAGATGCAAACAATTTGGGTAGATTTATGCAAGCTTATATGCAAAACCTCTATGTAGTCATACTAAATTTTCATTATATTAAAAGTCTGAATCCTTCTTCATTGAGTGCTTACATGTTTCCAGCATGAGGGTAGAACATTGAGGATACAAAAGTGAATAAGGAGGTCAGTGTCTTGCATAGTGGTTTTCAACCTGGCTACACATGTGGATAACTTGGGGGATTTAAAAATAAACCTAGGACAGGACTCTGTCCCAAGCCAATTTCAGCGTAATTGGTGGTGGTGGGACCTAAGTATCCATGTGTTTTAAAAGCATCTCTAATATAATTCTGATACATAGGCAGGTTTGGCAATCACTGGCTTAGTAAGAATTATTGACATTAATATTACAAGAAATTATAGCACCATAGTTATGTCTTAGATAACAGAGATATTGTATAGTGTGGCACAAAGGAGTGTTTTTTTAATCATCTTGTTGGGTGGGGGTTATGCCCAGAGCAGACTTCACAAAAATGAGTAGTTTCACCCAGAAGACCAAATTCTAAATGGGGAGCAGGTAGATGGGTTCAGAGGCCTTGTAATACAAGCAGGGGGGAAAAATTAATTTTTGCCATAAATGGCCAATCTTTACTGTTGAGGTAAAAGATATACAACATTATGTATAATTGAAACATCATGCTTAAATAAACTATATATAGGAAATTTGGCATTTAGGAAATTTATAAAGAAATTATTCTAAAACACTTGAGTGAGCAAAGAAAGTATTATTCCTTAAAGATTGGTATCATAAACAAGGCATATTTGTCCCAGCATAGCACAGCACAGCTTTTTGGTCTTAAACACTCAACCCTGTGAACTCAACAATCAATGGGATGTCCATGTTACAGATATAAAAGGAAATGAGGCCAGCACTTAACTAAGATCATTTGAGTATTTGAGTGTAAACTCAGAATGTGTTCCATGTCCACAGCTGTCTACTTTTTAATATCTTGCAATTAAAGTCCTGATAATTCTTTAATAGAATGCTATAGCATAATCTAGGAAAAAATAGGCCAAAATTTATCCATTGCAAATAACTCCAAATAGGTGTATTCAGACAAAATTAATATTCTGTATGACTTTGCAGCAAGTATTTCATCAAATAACTCTTCCTATTTTCATCATAGCCACATTCATGGGATAAGAGTGGCAGCATTTTATTAAAAATTTTTTTTTTACATTGAGGTACATGCAATAAAATGCACAAATCTTAATACAGGTTGATGAATTTTGACATATATACAGTCATGTAACCATTGCTCAGATCAAGCTACAGCACATTCTCACTAAATTTTTTCTTCCTTCTCCTGTTCTACTCATCTTCCCAACCCCTCCACTATGGCAGCCAGCAGTCAGTTCTCTATATTTCTGAGTGTTTCGGTTTTGTGTGTTCATTTCTTTTTTAGATTGCACATGTAAATGAAATCATATGGTATTTATTCAGTTACAGCTTTCATGTATTTACAGTGGCAAACTGGAGTAGAGACAGACAGTTGCAAAAGTGACCACACAGCTTACAAAGTTGAAAATATTTACCACCAGACATTTCATATAAAATGTTTTGATCTCTGAAGTAAACTATAGATCTTATTTGGTTATCATTACTTTTCCCACTAATGTCCTTTTTCTGTTGCAGAATCCAATGTAGGATTCTACATTGCATTCAACTTTAATTTCTCCTTTATCTACTCAAGTCTGTGACAGTTCCTTCTTTTCTTTCATGACCATAACACTGTAGAAGAGTATTGATTGTCTCTTCTAGACTGTCCATCTCTATATATATTTGGCTAATGCTTTCTCTTACTTAGATTGAGGTTCTTTTGTATTTTGACAAGAATATTAAAGGTGATACTAGATTGTTTGAGTGTATCATACCAAAGATAAATGATGGCAATATGTCTTATTATTATTATTGGTAATGTTAACCTTGATTACTTGGTTATGTTGGTATCTGCTGGGTTTTTCCACTGGAAAAAAAAACTTAATATTTAATGAATAACTTGTGGGGAGACACTTGGAGACTATGCAGATATTCTGTTTCTCATCATAGTTAAGTCCACTAATATAAGCACCCATCTTTCCTGAAGCAGTTATTACTGTGATGTTTGTCTATTGGTGATTTTCTATTTCTTTCATTACTTATACAAGCAGGGTAATGTACATTTAGTAATTGTAATGTGTTTAGTAATTATAAGGAACAGCTGTCTGTTTTCCCCCATTAACATTAATATGGGCTTTTATTCTATGAGTTATAATCCAGTTCATTTTGTTGCTCATTTTGTTCTAGCTTTGGTTATTGGGAGCTCCTTCAATTTGGATCACATGTCCTTTGAAAGTGCCCCATTGTTTTTTGAGCACTCCTTTACTTTCTGGCACCACAAGATATTCCAGACTTACCTTATATTTTCCCTGCCCAGCTTCCTCTGGCTAGAGAGATGGTTATCCTGGGGTTTTAGATGTCTCTGTCAGAGTGGCAATTTTGGTACAAAAAAACAAAGTTTTTGAGAGAAAAAATAAAATCAGAAATTCCCTATATATTGTAGCAATAGCGGGGCACAGTTCTTTTTCCCCAGAGCTGTGGCTAGAAATGGGGTTCTCCCAGAATTTTCTGTCAGCACTGTCAGCATAGTTTTGGAATCTAGTCTTCCTTCCTGTCAATACCAGGAAACAAAGGAGTGGGAAAAAACCCATGACACTCACAACCACCCCCTGACCCCTAGTTTTAGAGGGATCATTATTCAAGTTTTGATTTTAGTCCTCAATCTGCCTGCTGCTGTTTCCCTTTCAGATAGTTTATAGTTGTCATAATTGGCAGAGAGAGTCTGTTATCACACTTACTCTATCTTGGCTAGCCTAATTTGCTTGTTTTGAATAACCAGAATTCTTAGTTTATTTAGTAAATTATTAGTTACTTTGTTAATTATTAATATATTTTATCGACAGGTAAATTCTTTTTGTTAATTCAAATACAATTAATACTTATATTTTAATGTAGAACCATAGTTTGATAATCATAGTTGGAATACATTTGAATTATTTTTATAAGGACCATTTGAATTATTAACTGATACATCTTTATATGATGTATTATCCATTCATGTACATACTACAGATAGTCTTCTCATAGTGCTCTGTTTTATTGTGAAGTTACTGACAAATTAAATGAATCAATTCTTTTGAGAAATACTTAATAATATTATTATTTTATTCAAGTGAGCAGTGAAGATTCTGAAGATTCTGATTTTCAGGAATCAGGAGTTAGTGAAGAAGTTAGTGAATCTGAAGATGAGCAACGGCCCAGAACAAGGTAAATCTTACATAGTTTTTTCAAAAATATTAGGGATTAATCAGAATAACCATGCTTCAAATTATATGCGAATGGTTGCTGTAATAAAGTTAAGTAAAATATTTAATATTTTTATTTGAAACTAATTGGTAAAATAATTTAAAAAGAGTACATGTAAACATGGATAGTTGAATTATGTCTTCTAAACTAGGTGGACTTTTCAGTGTGCAAACACTTTTTAGTTGTTAATAGGGGGAAGTTGCAGTATAGTAGATAAGAGGCTCTTCTAGACAAACTACCACAGTCTGACTCTGGGCTTTACTACTTTGTATTTGTAATTATATGATGACTATGTGCTTCAGTTTCCTTATCTGCATAATGGAGGATTACAGTAATACTTTACCTACCTTACTGATTATCTTGGGTATTAAATGAGATAGTACATGTAAAGGGCTTTTAGTAGTGCCTATTTGGCTAATAGTAAATGCTCCATGAATGCTAATTATTTGTGTTATCTGTACTACTAGTATTAGCATAATTAAGATGTTTGTACTCTCAGTATGCATGGCTACTATTCTAGATTGTTAGTTATTTAAAATTTTGCTTCCTTCTTCTTAGCATAGTATTTTAGATAATATTCAGCTTCTAAGAAATGTTTTATTTTCTCCAGAATATATGGTCCTCATACAATTTCTCAAATGGTCAATCTATTTGTGTTTGTGTGAGTATCTGTATGTATGTCGGCATAGGTGTCTTCACCCATAAATTTTAAAACATTGAGTTTTTTAAGATTAGTACTTAAGAGGTTGTACCTGGAGTATAGCAACATACTGTACCTTAAGGAAATAAAAGGTAACAGTAGGATACAATGAGAATTTTTAAAATTGAGATAGAGTTCACGTAACACAAAATTCACCATTTTAAGGTGTAAAAGACAGTGTTGTTTAGAATATTCACAAAGTTAAGCAACCGCCACTACTATTTAATTATAGAACATTTTCCATCACCCCAGAAAGAAACCCTATACCCATTAGCAGTTATTTTCCATTCTTCTTGTATACCATCCCCTGGCAAAAACCATTCTACTTAGTGTATGGATTTGCCTACTCTAGATATTTCATATGGATGGATTTATGCTATATATATTTTTTTATGAATGTGTTTTTTCACTTAGCGTAATGATTTCAAGGTTCATCCATGCTGTAGTTTGTACCTCCACTTTATTCCTTTTTAAATTATTTTTAGTCATGGCAAATATGCATAACAAAATTTGTCATTTTATTTATTAACTGTACTGTTCAGGAGTGTTAAGTACATTCACATTGTTCTGTAACCAATCTCTATAACTTTTTATCTTGGAAAACTAATACGTTTTACACATGAAACAGTAACTCTCTATCCCCCCAGCCCCTGGAAACTATAATTGTGCTTTCTATCTCTGTGAATTTGACTACTGTAGATACGTCATGTGAGTGGAATCATGCAGTATTTGTCTTCTTGTGATTGGCTTATTTCACTTACTATAGTGTCCTCAAACTTTATCCATATTGCAGCATGTATCAGAATTTCCTTTTTAAGGCTCAATAATATTCCATTGCATGTATACACCATATTGCTTATCCATTCATCCATTGGTGAATACTTGGTTTGCTTCCACCTTTTGGCTATTGTGAATAATGCTGCAGGTTTTATTTATTTTTTTAAACGATCCTAATGTATGTGAGGTGGTATCTCATTGTGGTTTTAATTTGGATTTTCCCTAATGGTTACTGATATTGAACATCTTTTCCTGTGTTTTCATATGCTCTGACTTAGATAAGACAGAATCCTGTCCCTTGGGCAGACCCCAGACAAGCCAGAACATTGCAGACAAGTTCTATTCCTTTCCTTCCTTCTGCCAGAGGAGCTGGGGATTGGGCAGCTTCCAACTGACCTCACTGAGCTGAACAGAGAAGGAAATAGGGCACGTGTGAGGAGAAACTCTATAAAATTTCCCGCCATTTTAAGAGTGACTCTTGGTTAGGTGTTCACTTGGCTGCTTCACTTTCTTAAACTGATTTCTCACAAAGTTACTTTTTACCATAGTTTGCTGTTTATTCTGTTTCTGTGGGAGAATAAGAGCCTGGAGCTTACCAGTCTGTCACCTTGCTGAGAGGTCATGTGACTACTTTATTTTAACAGCTGAATAATATTCCATTGAATGGATAACACCACATTTTGCTTATCCATCTGTTGACGGACACTGGGGTTGTATCCATTTTTTGGCTATTCTGAATAACGTAGCTACGAACATTTGTGTGCAATTTTTACACACTCGTATGCTTTCATATTCATTCACAGGACTACAACTATGAGTAGAAATGTTGGGTCATACGGTAACACTATTCTTAACTTTGTAAAGAAATACCACACTGTTTCAAACAGTGGATCACCATTTTACATTCCTACTAGCAGTACACTAGTGTTCCAGTTTCTCTACATCTTCACCAACACTTAGCATTTTTGCTTTTTCGATTATAGCCAACCTAGTGGGTGTGCGATAGCATCTCATTGTGATTCTGATAGTTTTTCCAAGTGACTAATGATGCTCAACAATTTTTCATGTGCATATTGGCGATTTGTATATATTGTTTGGAGAAACATGTATCAGAATTCTTTTCCTAGGTTTAATTAATTGGCTTGTCTTTTTATTGTTGATTCATTCTTTTATTTTTTTATTTATTTTTATTTTTATTTTGGTATCATTAATCTATAATTACATAAGCAACAGAGCATTATGGTTACTAGACTCCCCCCATTATCAAGTCCCCACCACATACCCCATTACAGTCACTGTCCATCAGCGTAGTACGATGCTATAGAATCACTACTTCTCTTCTCTGTGTTGTACTGTCTTCCCCATGCCAACACCTTACATTATGTGTGCTAATCGTAATGCTCCTTTTTCCCTCTTATCCCTCCCTTCCCACACATCCTCCCTAGTCCCTTTCCCTTTGGTAACTTTGAGTCCATTTTTGGATTCTGTGAGTCTGCTGCTGTTTTGTTCCTTCAGTTTTTTCTTTGTTCTTACACTCCACAGATGAGTGAAATCATTTGATACTTGTCTTTCTCTGCCTGGCTTACTTCACTGAGCATAATACCCTCTAGGTCCATCCATGTGGTTGCAAATGGGAGGATGTGTTTTCTCCTTATGGCTGAATAATATTCCACTGTGTATTTGTACCACATCTTCTTGGCTATTGTAAATAGTGCTGCGATAAACATAGGGGTGCATATGTCTTTTTGAAGCTGGTATCCTGCATTCTTAGGGTAAATTCCTAGAAGTGGAATTCCTGGGTCAAATGGTATTTCTATTTTGAGTTTTTTGAGGAACCTCCATACTGCTTTCCACAATGCTTGAACTAATTTGCATTCCCACCAGCAGTGTAGGAGGGTTCCCCTTTCTCCACATCTTTGCCAACACTTGTTGTTGTTTGTCTTTTGGATGGTGGTCATCCTAACTGGTGTGAGGTGATACCCCATTGTGGTTTTAAATTGCATTTCTCCGATGATTAGCAATGTGGAGCATCTTTTCATGTGCCTGTTGGCCATCTGAATTTCTTCTTGGGAAGTGTCTGTTCAGATCCTCTGCCCATTTTGAATTGGCTTATTTGCTTTTTGTTTGTTGAGGTGCATGAGCTCTGTATATATTTTGGATGTCAGCCCTTTATAGGATATGTCATTTATGAATATATTCTCACATACTGTACAATGCCCTTTTGTTCTATTGATGGTGTCCTTTGCTGTACAGAAGCTTTCCAGCTTGATATAGTCCCACTTCTACATTTTTGCTTTTGTTTCCTGTTGAAGAGGCTGTCATTTTCCCATTGTATATCCATGGCTCCTTTATCATATACTAATTGACCATATATGTTTGGGTTAATATCTGGACTCTCTGTTCTGTTCCACTGGTCTGTGGGTCTGTTCTTGTGCCAGTACCAAATTGTCTTGATTACTGTGGCTTTGTATTAGAGCTTGAAGTTGGGTAGTGAGATCCCCCTGCTTTATTCTTCCTTCTCAGGGTTGCTTTGGCTATTCGGGGTCTTCTGTGTTTCCATATGCATTTTAGAACTATATGTTCCAGGTCGTTGAAGAATGCTGTTGGTATTTTGATAGGGATTGCATTGAATATCTAGGTTGCTTTAGGGAGGATGACCATTTTGACAATATTAATTCTTCCTCGCCAAGAGCATGGGATGAATTTCCATTGTAAGTGTCCTCTTTAATTTCTCCTAAGAGTGTCTTCTAGATTTCAGGGTGTAGGTCTTTCACTTCCTTGGTGAGGTTTATTCCTAGGTATTTTATTCTTTTTGATGCACTTGAGAATGGAATTGTTTTCCTGGTTTCTCTTTCTGCTAGTTCATCGTTAGTGTATAGGAAAGCAACAGATTTCTGTGTATTAATTTTGTATCTTGCAACTTTGCTGAATTCATATATTAGTTCTAGTAGTTTTGGAGTGGAGTGTTCAGGATTTTTAATATACAATATCATGTCATCTGCAAATATAGACAATTTGACTTCTTCCTTACCAATCTGGATGCCTTGTATTTCTTTGTTTTGTCTGATTGCCGTGGCTAGGACCTCCAGTAGTATGTTGAAAAAAAGTCGGGAGAGTGGGCATCGTTGTCTTGTTCCCTGTCTTAGGTTGAAAAGCTTTCAGCTTCACGCTGTTAAATATGATGTTGCCTGTGGGTTTGTCATATATGGCCTTTATTATGTTGTGGTACTTGCCCTCTGTACCCATTTTATTGAGAGTTTTTATCATGAATGGATGTTGAATTTTGTCAAATATTTTTTCTGCATCTTTGGAAATGATCATGTGGTTTTTGTCCTTTTTGTTGATGTGGTGGATGATGTTGATGGATTTTCGAATGTTCTACCGTCCTTGCATCCCTGAGATGAATCCCACTTGATCATGGTGTATGATCGTCTTGATGTATATTTGAATTCGGTTTGGTAATATTTTGTTGAGTATTTTTGCATCTATATTCATCAGGGATATTGGTCTGTAATTTTCTTTTTTGGTGGGGTCTTTGCCTGGTTTTGGTATTAGAGTGATGCTGGTTTCATAGAATTAGTTTGGATGTGCTCCCTCCTCTTCTATTTTTTGGAAAACTGTAATGAGAATGCATATTATGTCTTCTCTATATGTCTGATAAAATTCAGCGGTGAATCCATCCGGCCCGGGAGTTTTCTTCTTGGGTAGTTTTTTTTGATTACCAATTCAATTTCATTTCTGGTAATTGGTCTGTTTGGATTTTCTGTTTCTTCCTTGGTCAGTCTTGAAAGGTTGTATTTTTCTAGAAAGTTTTCCATTTCTTCTAGATTATCCCGTTTGTTAGCATATAGATTTTCATAGTATTCTCTGATAATTCTTTGTATTTCTGTGGTGTCCGTCATGATTTTTCGTTTCTCATTTCTGATTCTGTTTTTGTGTGTAGATTCTCTTTTTCTGTTAATAAGTCTGGCTAGGGCTTTATCTATTTTGTTTATTTTCTCAAAGAACCACCTCTTGGTTTCATTGATTTTTTTTTTCTATTGTTTTATTGTTCTCAAATTTTTTAATTTCTTCTCAGATCTTTATTATATCCCTCCTTCTGCTTACTTTGGGCCTCATTTGTTTTTCTTTTTCCAGTTTCAATAGTTGTGACATTAGATATTAATTTGGGATTGTTCTTCCTTCTTTAAATAGACCAGGATTGCTATATACTTTCCTCTTAGAACTGCATTTGCTGTGTCCCACGGAAGTTTGGGCATTGTGCTGTTGTTGTCATTTGTCTCCATATATTGCTGGATCTCTCTTTTAATTTGGTCATGGATCCACTGATTATTTAGGAGCAGGTTGTTAAGCCTTGAAGTGTTTGTGAGACTTTTTGTTTTCTTTGCGCAGTTTATTTCTAGTTTTATACCTTTGTGATCTGAGAAGTTGCTTGGTAGAATTTCAGTCTTTTTGAATTTACTGAAGCTCTTTTTTGTGGCCTAGTATGTGGTCAATTCTAGAAAATGTTCCATGTGCACTGGAGAAGAATGTGTATCCTGCTGCTTTTGGGTGTAGAGTTCTGTAGACGTCTGTTAAGTCCATCTGTTGTAGTGTGTTCAGTGCCTCTGCGTCCTTACTTATTTTCTGTCTGGTTGATGTGTCCTTTGGAGTGAGTGGTGTGTTGAAGTCCCCTAAAATGAATGCATTGCATTCTATTTCCCTTTTTAATTCTGTTAGTATTTGTTTCACTTATGTCATTGTTCCTGTGTTGGGTGCATAGATATTTATAATGGTTATATCCTCTTGTTGGACTGGCCCCTTTATTATTATGTAATGTCCTTCTTTATCTCTTGCTACTTTCTTTGTTTTGAAATCTATTTTGTCTGATACAAGTCCTGCTACTCCTGCTTTTTTCTCCCTATTGTTTACATGAAATATCTTTTTCCATCTTTTCACTTTCAGTCTGTATATGTCTTTGGATTTGAGGTGAGTCTCTTGTCAGCATCATATAAATGGGACTTACTTTTTATCCATTCTATTACTCTGTTCTTTTGAATGGTGTATTCAGTCCATTTACATTTAGGGTGATTAGTGATAGATATGTACTTATTGCCATTGCAGGCTTTGGATTCGTGGTTACCAAATGTTCAAGGGTAGCTTCTTTACTATCTAACAATCTAACTTTGAATCACTTATTATGCTGTTATAAACACAGTCTGATGATTCTTTATTTCTTTCCCTTCTTATTCTTTCTCCTCCACTCTTTTTGTGTGAGGTATTTTATTCTGAACTCTTTTGTATTTCCTTTGACTGCTTTTCTCAATACCCGATTTTGTTTTTTGCCTTTAGTTAGTATTTGGTTGGTCTGCTTTCTTTGCTGTGATTTTGTTTTCTGCGGTGACATCTATTTATCCTTAGGGGTACTTCCATCTAGAGCAGCCCCTTTAAAATGCCATGTAGAGGTAGGTGGCTTGTGTGTGGCAAATTCCCCGCAACTTTTGCTTATCTGGAAATTGTTTATTCCCTCCTGCAAATTTAAATGATAATCTTCCTGGATACAGTATTCTTGGTTCAAGGACCTTCTGTTTCATTGCATTTAAATAAATATATCATGCTACTCTTTTCTGGCTTGTTAGGTTTCTGTTGGGAATTCTCATGGTAGCCTGATGAGTTTTCCTTTGTAGGTGATCTTTTTTGTCTCTCTGGCTGCCTTTAATACCCTGTCCTTTTTGTGATCTTTGCCATTTTAATTGTTATATGTGTTCATGTTGTCCTACTTGGGTCCCTTGTGTTGGGAGATCTGTGGGCTTCCATGGTCTTAGAGACTATTTCTTTCCCCAGCTTGGGGAAATTTTCAGCAATTATTTCTTCAGTGACACTTTCTATCCCTTTTTCTCTCTCTCTTCTTCTGTTACTCCTATTATGCGAATATTGTTCCATTTGGATTGGTCACACGGTTCTTTTAATATTCTTTTATTCCTAGAGATCTGTTTATCTCTCTCTGCCTCAGCTGCTCTGTATTCCTGTTCTCTGATTTCTGTTACATTCACTGTCTCTTGCATCTCATCCAGTCTTCTCCTACGTCCTTCTGTTGATGGTTTCATTTCTTCTATTTCCCTCCGGACTTCATCCCTTAGGTCTTGCATATTTCTCTGCAAGTCCATTAGCATGGTTATGACTTTTACTTTGAATTCTTTTTCAGGAAGATTGGTTATATGTATCTCGCCAGGCCCCCTCTCTGGCGTTGGTTGAGTGATCTTTGACTGGACCATGTTTGTTCTTCTGCCTTTTCATGACGATAGAAATGATCACCAGCAGGTGACGCATGTGTCACTGGGAGAACAAAGTCACTTCCTGCTTGATGGTCACCTTGCCCTTCTCTTCTGCCTGTGCCAGTTACCCGCACGCTGGAGCAGTCTCTGGGTTCATTCCCTGAGCTGCCATGGGTGGAGAGGACCTCAGGATAGCCTAGGCTATTGCAGGTTGTCACAGATGCGCTGGGTGTGATCTCCTGTGAGAACAGCGCCCCTTCATGCCTTCCGAATATTTCACCGGCTTCCTCTGCATGTACCAGGCAGCTGCGCGTAGGCAGCAGCCTCTGGGTCTCGCCCGGTTAGATGCACCCTCCCAGAAGAGTATGTGTGGTTACTGTTGGCGGGGTTGCTTCCTGGCTGCGCCGCAGCAGTGGCAGGTCAGCTGGTTTGCTTGCAGCACCAGCGGGTGGGGGGGAATAAATGGCCGGCTTGGGATTTCGGAGCTGTGTTGCCACCCAGGGGTTTAGGGCGCCTGAAGTTCCTTAAGATTCCCAGCCTGCTGGGATGAGTGTGCTTGGACGATTTTGTCCACTTGTTAAAGCTTTGTCCCTTTAAGGCTTTTAAAGCGCCTGCTTTTCTTTTGTCCCAGGGAACCTGCCTGTGGGGACCCGCTCGCAGTCCCCGTCTTGGATTTTACTTTTACTTTTCTCTAATATTCAATACACCCTGCGATGTTTGTCTGTGCTCTTGGTGCAGGTTGCTAGGGCTCGTTATTTAGCAGTCTGCGCTTCCACTTTCTCACCACTCTGATTCTTTGCCTCCTACCGGTAACCTGGTGTGGGAGGAGTGTTCGGGTCCCACCGGGTCATAGCTTTGTATCTTACCCTTTTTGTGAGATGCTGAGTTCTCCCAGATGTAGATGTAGCCTGGCTTATAGTACTGGGTCTTCTGGACTCTCTTTTAGGAATAGTTGTATTTGCTCTATTTTCAAAAATATGTATGGTTTTGGGAGTAGATTTCCACCACACTACTCATGTTGCCATCTTGAGCACCTCCCCCTGATTCATTCTTTATATATAATCTGGACACCAGTCCCATATCAGATGTACGATTTGCAAATGTTTTCTCTCATTCTTTGGGTTATCTTTTAATTGTCTGGACAGTATCTATTCATGTACAGAAAGTTTTAATTTTAGTGAAGTCCAGTTCGTCTTATTTTTTCTTTGGTTGCTTGTGCTGTTGGTGTCATATCTGAGAATCCATTGTCTAACCCAAGGTCACAAAGATTTATGGCTGTTTTTCTTCTACAAGTTTTATAGTTTTGGCTCCTACATCGAGAACTTTGAGCTTTTTGCCCCCTTATAGCCTCTATGAAATTTTACATAAGTAATCTTCTAGTTTTGTTTGTTTAGATGGTTTTCAGTGTTTTTGAGTATAAATAATATTGTCATAAAAATGTTTGTGTACTCACACGTATAGAGATATAGAAATATTTTTATTAATACACATGTACATACACGCGTGTATACTTTTATTCACACACTTGCTGATTATTTCCTTATATGTCTGAATGTGTTGTTGTCTCAGAGTTGTACAGTTTTAAGACTTGTCATTATGTATTTTCAAACTCTCTTCCAGAAGTTAATTTTTCCTCCCTTCTGTCGCAGCAGAATATGTGAATAGTCGTTTCCTTGCTCTTTCAACAGTAAAACATTGAGCAGTCTGTTAGCCAGAACATATGCCTTAGGGAGACTTTTATCCATTCTTAGTTAATTTTTGTATAGGGTGCAAGATAGGAGTCCAGCTTCATTCTTTGCATGTATAGATAATCGAGTTGCCTCAACATCATTTGTTAAAAAGACTTTTTTCCATAGTGAATTGCCTTGACACCCTTTTGGGAAATCAATTGACCATAAATGTAAAGTTTTATTTCTGGATTCCCTTTTCTCTTCCATTGATCTACATGTCTGTCCGTTAAGCCAGGAATATACTGTCTTGATTAATGTAACTTCTTCTACCATTTTTTTCTTTGTGGTACATTTTCTTTCATTTTATTATTTTATTTTAATTTATTTTGGTATCATTAATCTACAATTACATGTGCAATATTATGGTTATTAAATTACCCCCTTCATCAGGTCCCCCACACCAACCCCATTACAGTCACTGTCCATCAGCATAGTGAGATGCTATAGAATCACTACTTGTCTTCTCTGAGTTGTACAGCCCTCCCCATGCCCCCCCAACATTATGTCTGCTAATCGTAATGCCCTTTTTCCCTCTTATCCCTCCCTTCCCACACATCCTCCCCAGTCCCTTTCCCTTTGGTAACTCTTAGTCCGTTTGTGGGTTCTGTGAGTCTGCTGCTGTTTTGTTCCTTCAGTTTTTTTCTCTGATCTTATTATACTCCACACATGAGTGAAATCATTTGATACTTGTCTTTTTCGGCTTAGCTTATTTCACTGAGCATAATACCCTCTAGCTTCATCCATGTTGTTGCAAATGGTAGGATTTGTTTTCTTCTTATGGCTGAATAATATTCCATTGTGTATATGTACCACATCTTCTCTATCCATTCATCTACTGATGGACACTTAGGTTGCTTCCATTTCTTGGCTATTGTAAATAGTGATGTGATAAACATAGGGGTGCATCTGTCTTTTTCAAACTGGGCTGCTGCATTCTTAGGGTAAATTCCTAGGAGTGGGATTCCTGTGTCAAATGGTATTTCTATTTTGAGCTTTTTGAGGAATCTCCATACTGCTTTCCACAATGGTTGAACTAATTTGCATTCCTACCAGCAGTGTAGGAGGGTTCCCTTTTCTCCACATCCTCGCCAACATTTGTTGTTGTTTGTGTTTTGGATGTTGGCCATCCTCACAGGTGTGAGGTGATATCTCATTGTGGTTTTACTCTGCATTTCTCTGATGATTAGCGATGTGGAGCATCTTTTCATGTGCTTGTTGGCCATCTGAATTGCTTCTTTGGAGAAGCCTCTATTCATGTCCTCTGCCCATTTGTTCATTGGATTATTTGCTTTTTGTTTGTTGAGGTGCGTGAGTTCTTTATATATTTTGGATGTCCACCCCTTATCGGATACGTCATTTATGAATATATTGTCCCATACTGTAGAATGTCTTTTTGTTCTACTCATGGTGTCCTTTGCTGTATAGAAGCTTTTCAGCTTGATATAGTCCCATTTGTTCATTTTTGCTTTTGTTTCCCTTGCCTGGGGTGATATGTTGATGAAGAAGTCGTTCATGTTTATGTCCAAGAGATTTTTGCCTCTGTTTTTTTCTAAAGAGTTTTATGGTTTCGTGACTTACATTCAGGTCTTTGATCCATTTTGAGTTTACTTTTGTGTATGGGGTTAGACAGTAGTCCAGGTTCATTCTCTTACATGTAGCTGTCCAGTTTTTCCAACACCAGCTGCTGAAGAGGCTGTCATCTGCCCATTTTATATCCAAGGCTCCTTTATCAAATATTGATTGACCGTATATGTTTCGGTTAATGTTTGGATTTTGTATTCTGTTCCACTGGTCTTTGGGTCTGTTTTTGTGCCAATATCAACTTTTCTTGATTACTGTGGCTGTGTAGTAGAGCTAGAAATCAGGGAGTGTAATTCCCCGTTTTATTCCTCCTTCTCAGGATTGCTTTGGCTATTCGGGGTCTTTTGTGGTTCCATATGAATGTTAGAATTATTTGTTCCAGTTAGTTCATTGAAGAAAGCTGGTGGTATTTTGATATGGATTACGTTGAATCTGTAGATTGCTTTAGGTAGTATAGGCATTTTGACAATATTTATTCTGCCTAGCCAAGAGCATGAGATGAATTTCCATTTGTTAGTGTCCTCTTTAATTTCTCTTTGGAGTGTCTTGTAGTTTTCAGAGTATAGGTCTTTTACTTCCTTCGTTAGGTGTATTCCTAGGTATTTTATTCTTTTTGATGCAATTGTGAATGGAATTGTTTTCCTGATTTCTCTTTCTGTTAGTTTATCATTAGTGTATAGGAAAGCAACAGATTTCTGTCTGTTATGCTGCAAGTTTACTGAATTCAGATATTACTTCTAGTAGTTTTGGAGTGGAGTCTTTAGGGTTTTTTATGTACAGTATCATGGCATCTGCAAATAGTGACAATTTGACTTCTTCTTTACCAATCTGGATGCCCTGTATGTCTTTGTTTTGTCTGATTATCATGGCTAACATCTCCAGTACTATGTTGAATAATGAAAAGCTTTCAGCTTCTCGCTGTTAAGTATGATGTTAGCTGTGGGTTTGTCGTATATGGCCTTTATGATGTTGAGGTACTTGCCCTCTATACCCATTTTGTTGAGAGTTTTAATCATGAATGGATGCTGAATTTTGTCCAATGCCTTTTCAGAATCTATGGAGATGATCATGTGATTTTTGTTCTTGTTTTTGTTGATGTGGTGGATGATGTTGATGGATTTTAGAATGTTGTACCATCCTTGCATCCCTGGGATGAATCCTACTTGATCATGGTGTATGATCCTCTTGATGTATTTTTGAATTCGGTTTGCTGATATTTTTTAGAGTATTTTTGCATCCACGTTCATAAGGGATATTGGTCTGTAGTTTTCTTTTTTGGTGAGGTCTTTGCCCGGTTTTGGTATTAGCGTGATGCTGGCTTCATAGAATGAGTTTGGAAGTATTCCCTCCTCTTCTGTTTTTTGGAAAACTTTAAGGAGAATCGGTGTTATTTCTTCTCTATATGTCTGGTAGAATTCAGAGGTGAATCCATTTGGCCCAGGGGTTTTGTTCTTGGGTAGTTTTTGATTACCGATTCAATTTTGTTGCTGGGGATTGGTCTGTTTAGTTTTTCTGTTTCTTATTTGGTCAGTCTTGGAAGGTTGTATTTTTCTAAGAAGTTGTCCATTTCTTCTAGGTCTCCCAGCTTGTTAGCATACAGATTCTCATAATATTCTCTTATAATTCTTTTGTGTTTCTTTGGGGTCCGTCGTGATTTTTCCTTTCTCATTTCTGATTCTGTTTATGTGTGTAGATTCTCTTTTTCTCTTAATGAGTCTTGCTAGGGGTTTATCTATGTTGTTTATTTTTTCAAAGAACCAGCTCTTGGTTTCATTGATTTTTTTTTCTATTGTTTTATTTTTCTAAGTTTTATTTATTTCTTCTATGATCTTTATTATGTCCCTCCTTCTGGTGACTTTGGGCCTCGTTTGTTCTCCTTTTTCCAATTTCAGTAGTTTTGTCTTTAAACTACTCATTTGGGAATATTCTTCCTTCTTTAAATAGGCCTGGATTGCAATATACTTTCCTCTTAGAACTGCCTTTGCTGCGTCCCACAGAAGTTATGGCTTTGTGTTGTTGTTGTCATTAGTCTCCATACATTCTTTGATTTATCTTTTGATTTGGTCATTAACCCATTGATTAATGAGGAGAATGTTGTTAAGTCTACTTTTATACCTTTGTGGTCTGAGAAGTTGGTTGGTAGAATTTCAATAGTTTTTAATTTACTGAGGTTCTTTTTGTGGTCTAGTTTGTGGTCTAATCTGCAAAATGTTCCATGTGCCCTTGAGAAGAATGTGCATCGTGTTACTTTTGGGTGTAGAGTTCTGCAGATGTCTGTTAGGCCTATGTGTTCTAGTGTGTTGTTCATTGTCTCTGTGTCTTTACTTATTCTCTGTGTGGTTGAGCTGTCCTTTGGAGTGACTGGTTTGTTGTAGTCTCCTTAATGAATGCATTGCTTTCTATTTCCTCCTTTAGTTCTGTTAGTATTTGTTTCACATATGTCGGCACTCTTCTGTTGAGTGCATATATATTTGTAATGGTTATATCTTCTTGTTGGACTGACCCCTTTATCATTATGTAATTTCCTTCTTCATTTCTTGCTACTTTCTTCCTTTTGAAGTCATATTTTGTCTGATACAAGTACTGCAACACCTGTTTTTTTTCTCCTTGTTTGCATGAAATATCTTTTTCCATCCCTTCACTTTTAGTCTGTGTATATCTTTGGGTTTGAAGTGAGTCTCTTGTAAGCAGCATGTAGATGGGTCTTGCTTTTTTATCCATTCTATTACTGTGTGTCTTTTGATTGGTGCATTCAGTCCATTTATATTTTGGGTGATGATCGATAGATATGTACTTACTGCCATTGCTGGCTTTAGATTCGTGGTTACCAAAGGTTCAAGGGTTGCTTCTTTACTATCTAACAATCTAACTTAACTTTCTTGTTAAGTTATTGTAAACACAGTCTGATGTTTCTTTATTTCTCTCCCTTCTTATTCTTCTTCCTCCATTCTTTATATACTAGGTGTTTTATTCTTTGCCTTTAGTTAGTATTTGGATGGTCTGCTTTCTTTGCTATGATTTTATTTTCTCTGCTCACATATTTTTAGGCTTAGGAGTGATTCAGTCTAGTGCAGTCCATTTAAGATGTTCTGTAGAGTTGGTGTATGGGAGGCAAACTCTTTCAGCTTTTGCTTGTCTAGAAATTGTTTAATGCCTCCGTCATATTTAGAGGATATTCGTGCTGGATAGAATATTCTTGGTTCGAGGCCCTTCTGTTTCATTATGTTAAATATATCATGCCATTCTCTTCTGGCCTGGAAGGTTTCTGTTGAGAAGTCTGATGATAGTGTGATAGGTTTTCCTTTGTAGGTGATCTTTTTTCTCTCTCTAGCTGCCTTTAATACTCTGTCCTTATCTTTAATCTTTGCCATTTTAATTATTATGTGTCTTGGTGTTGTTTCCTTGGGTCCCTTGTGTTGGGTGATATGTGGCTTCCGTGGACTGCGAGACTATTTCCTTCCACAGCATGGGGAAGTTTTCAGCAATTATTTCTTCAAAGACACTTTCTATCCCTTTTTCTCTCTGTTCTTCTTCTGATACTCCTATAATGCGAATATTGTTCCGTTTGGATTGTTCACATAAGTCTCTTAATATTCTTTCATTCCTAGAGATCCTTTTATCTCTCTCTGCCTCAGCTTCTCTGTATTCCTGTTCTCTGATTTCTATTCCATTAACAGTCTCTTGCATCTCATCCATTCTGCTGTTAAGCCCGTCGATCGCTTCTCTGATTTCTGCATTGTCTTTCCTCACTTCCCTCACTTCCTCCCTCAGCTCTTGCATATTTCTCTGTATATCCATCAGTATGGTTATGACTTTTATTCTGAATTCTTTTTCAGGAAGATTGTGCATTTCCGTCCCTTCCGAGTCCCTCTCTGGTGTGTGGGTCTGGATAAGCTTTGTTTGTATCATATTCCTGTGTCTTTTCATGGTGATAGAAGTGGTTGCTGGTTGGTGCCATGTATGTCAGCTGGGTCTTTCGGACTTTAAAAAACATAAAAATAAAAAAAGGGGAGAAACAGAAGAGAAAGAAAAGAAAGAAAAGAAAAGAAAAGAGAAAAAAACCCACCAAAAACAAACAAAGAAGCAAAGAAAAAGTTGTCCGCCGGGAGTAGATTCTGTGTGGATGCTTTAGGTGGCATGGCGCTGTTGCTCCACTATTCTGCAGCCCTGGCTGCACCTCTCCACAGGGCCCTTTGTAGCTCTGCTGGGGTAGGAATGAATGGGAGGCTGTTGATCTCTGTGGAAAGTCTCGGTAGGGCTACTTTTTCCCAGTCGCCAGCCAGGGGTCCAAAATTCTCCATGTCTCCCAGCCTGCTGTTCCGAGTGTGCTGGAACGATCCTGTTCCTCCATTGCGATCCTATCTCTGTAATACCAGTAAAAAAAAGCGCGCACTTTTCTTTTGTACCGGGGAGCCGGCTCCTAAGACCCAGTACGTTCCCAGGCTCAGATCCTGCACCCTCTGTCTCTCCAATCTCCGATACACCGCGCGATGTGTGTCAGTGCTCCCAGCGCCGATCACCAGGCCTGGTTATTTCGCGGGCCTGTACTTCCATTCCCTCTCGGCTCTGAATCCTCTCCTCCCACTGGTGCGCTGGCGTGGGGGAGTGTTCGGGTCCCACCGGGACGTGGCTCCGGATCTTACCCACCTCGCGGGGTGCCAAGTCCTCTCAGGTGTAGATGCCGGCTCAATGCTGTCCTGTATCTTCTGGTCTCTCTTTCAGGAACAGTTGTATTTGTTGTATTTTCATAAATATATATGGTTTTGGGGGGAGATTTCTGTGACCCTACTCATGCCGCCATCTTCCCGGAACTCCTTCTCTTCTGGCTTTTTTTAAGCCCATAAATACTTCTCTCACCAAAAATTGTTAGTTTTTTTTTAATTTATGTCATCTGATATGAAGAATATGTATTAAATATTTGTAATCTACCTTCTAAGAGATGATGAATATTTTTCATTTGTATACGGGCCATTTATATTCCTAAAAGCCCTCCATCCATTAATACTCATATGTCAACCTCCCTCCAACTAAAAATTATGATGAATGGTTTAGAATTAAGGGTTATACTTTTTGAACCTGTGAAGTTCTTTTGCTTTTTGTTATCCTCCAACGTTTTTAGGTGTGTAGACAAAGGTAAAGTAGTTCTAAAATAGTACATCATTCATTTAAGGAAATTCATCATGAAGTATTTTATTTTGGATTTTAAATGTCTTTTAGGTCTGCAAAGAAAGCAGAGTTGGAAGAAAATCAGCGTAGTTACAAACAGAAAAAGAAAAGGCGACGTATTAAAGTTCCAGAAGACTCATCGAGTGAAACCAAGGTAATTAATGTTAGTTAGACACACATTTACCATGTGCTTGAATTATAGTTGGTGCAGTAGCCAATAGTAAATATGTTATTACCTTTTCTGCATTTCATTCATTAGTTGAATTCTACTGGTCTGTTTGCATTTTACACTTCTGTGGGAGGATTGACTTATTTATATGTATAATATCCAGAGTATTAATGCTGACATATTATAAATTTTTCTCTGTTCCTTAATGAAATTGTAACGAAAACTTTAAGCTGTTCTAATTCATTATTTTACATTATTTGGAGTATAGAATTGATGTGAACTGTTTTGTCTATTTTCTGGACATGAAACATTTTATCCTGAATAAGACTCAAATGGGAATAAATTTCTTCTAGCAATGAGATTTCCCAGTTTGAGTTACTTATATGAAAGAATTATGTAATACAAGTTCTCTGAAATATATTTTATTCTGTCAGCACTATTCTCTTTTTGGAGGGTTCATTTTCTTAAATGAACCTTTTACCCATTTTTAAGTGTACATTTTAGTGTCCTTAATCACATTTATAATTGGAAAGTACATCTTAAACAGTAACTCCCCTTCCTGCCTTCCTTCCGGCTCCTTGTAATCTCTATTCCAATTTCTGTGTCTGTGGATTTGCCTGTTTCAGGTACTACAGTAAGTGGAGTAGTGCAGTATTGGTCCTTTTGTGTGGCTTATTTCATTGAAATGTTTTCAATGTTCATCCATGTTGTAGCATGTATAAGAATTTCCTTGCCTTTTAAGGCTTTATAACATTCCAGTGTAAGTATATATTGCATTGTGTTTATTGGACATTTGGGTTTTTCACACCGTTGGTTATTTTGAATACTACTGATGTGAACGTGGATATACAAATACCTGTTTGCAACCCTGCTTTTAATTAATTTAAATATAACTTGAGAAGTGGAATTGTTAGATCATATGTTACTATGTTTACTTTTTTCAGGCAATGTCATACTGTTTTCACAATGCACTGGGCATCTAGTTTCTCTACATCCTTCGTCTAACTCCTCTCCATCACTACAACCAACACTTGTTATTTTATTTCATTTTCGTTTTTTATGCTTTCCAAACAACCACCCTAATGTGTATGGAGTATCTCATTTGTAGTTTTGATTTAACTTTACTTAATGACAAGTGATCTTGAGCATCTTTTCATATGGTTTTTGGACATTTCTGTATCTTCTTTGAAGAAATGCCTGTTCCAGTCTCCTGCTCCTTTTTCTGGTTGTATGTTTTTAATGCACTTCTTTATTGCAAAGTGTAATTCTGAAGCTTTTCAGTACGTTTTCCTCCACCTTCTCTTGGTCTATTGATTATTTGGATGTGAAATGAATAAAATAGACAACTGTGTAATATTTACCTCTGATCACTTAAATTTCATAGAGTAATTCTGAAGAAGGAGATAAAGCCAATGAAGAGGAAGAGGAAGAAGAAGAAGATGAAAATGATGATTCCAAGTCTCCTGGAAAAGGCAGAAAGAAAATCCGAAAGATTCTTAAAGATGATAAACTAAGAACAGAAACACAAAATGCACTTAAGGAAGAAGAAGAGAGACGAAAACGTATTGCTGAGAGGGAGCGTGAGCGAGAGAAATTGAGAGAGGTAAGCCAATTTTTATTTATGTTTCTTTTTTTTTAAATTTATTTTGGTATCATTAATCTACAATTATATGTGCAACATTATGGTTATTAAACTACCCACTTCATCAGGTCCCCCCACCAACCCCATTACAGTCACTGTCCATAAGCGTAGTGAGATGCTATAGAATTACCACTTGTCTTCTCTTAGTTGTACCGCCCTCCCCGTGTCCCCCCTTACATTTGTTTTTAATGCTTGAGTTTCATAGATGCATACATACAATTTCGGTATTTCAAGATTAGAATGTTTTAATCAACCACAGATTTTTATTACAGTTGCTTTTCTGTACTAGAAATATTTTGTTCAACTTAAAAGTCTTATTTGACTGTAGTAATATAATTAGGTACATGGAAAGAGTTGAGATTCTTGAATGACCACCAAAGTAATTGTGTTTTGTCTAAGTAGAAAAGTGGTTAAAAATTATTGCTTAAATCTGTAAGCACAATGTCAAATCCTTGAACAAACATTATTATAAAATTCTTAAGCACATGTAAAGGTAAAAGTAACAGTATTGTAAATTTACACATACTCATTACCTAGCTTTACCACCTACCATCTTATGGCCAGTGTTATTTCATCTATTCCCTTACATTCAGATTATTTTGGAGAAGTCTCAGAAATCATACCATTCTGTATATTTATAGTTCAGAGTATATATTTGAAAGAAAAGGTTGTTTTAAATATTACTACAGTACCATTATTGATTTAAAATTTGACAAAAATTCTTTTTTTAACTGAAGCATAATTGACACACAATCTTATATTGGTTTCAAGTGTAAAACACAGTGGTTCAACAGTTACCCATACTGTTAAATCCTCACCACAACTAGGGCAGTTACTATCTGTCAACATGAGAAGCTGTTACAGAATCACTGGGTATATTCTCCATGCTGTACTACCATCACCATCACCAACTTATATCATGATTGAGAATTTTTGTGCCTCTTTATATCCCCCTCGCTTCCCCTCCCCCATGGTCACCCGCAGTCCCTTCTCAGTGTCTATTAGTCTACTGCTGTTTTTTTCCTTCTGCTTTGCTTTGTTTTTATGTTCCAGCAATAAGTAAAATCATATATAAAGCTATTTCACTTAACATAATACCGAGTAGGTCCATCCATGCTGTTGCAAATGGCACGATTTTTTTTTATGGCTGAATAATAGTCTGTTGTGGATAGATATGTATCACATCTTCGTTATCCACTCATCTACTGATGGGATACTTTAGTTGCTTCCATATCATGGCTATGGAAAATAATGTGATAAACAAAGCAGTGCATATATCTTTTTGAATCAGGGATTTTGTTTTATATATTTTTTTTATTAAGATAATATTCTTGACAGACTATCACATTGATTTACCATAAACTCAACCTCTTAGATTTCTCCATTTATATTTTACTATACTTGGTTTATTACATTTCTTTTCAATAATCTCTATCCGTCATTACATTTTACATTTTTTGTCAGTTGCAGACGTTTTGTCTAACCCAAATACTTTAGCATGCATATCATTGGCTGGAATTCATATTTATTATTTTTCTTTTAATATAAAATTTGCATATTTTGATATGTATCAATATTAAGTGTACATTTGGCTTTTGACATACCGTCGAATGCACACATTTATTGTATATATTCCTTCAACGTGCCTTTTTTCTTTTTACTCAAATGTTTGGAGAGTTTTCCATGTCTTCCCTAGATTGCATCTGCTTTTACCTGTGGCACAATTAATCTGTTGAATAGATATACTACTGTTAATTTTTCCCTTCCTAAATCTTCTTTTGAAGGACATTTAGGTTTTTGCAACATATTTTCATTAAATGGAGCATCCTGTTTACATATTGGGATGACTTGTTTGTTATTTGGGTTCTTTTTTTAAAACTATTATTTACCATTTTAATTATTATAAAATGCACAATTCAGTGAAATACCTTCACTATTTTGTACAAATATTAACCACTATCCTTTTTCATCATCCTAAACTGAAACTCTGTACCCACTTAACAATTAATTTCTTATTCTTTAGCCCTGTCCCCTTGTAACCCTCTCTTTTACTTTGTCTCTATGAATCTGCCTATTCTATCTGTCTCATATTAGTAGAATCATAAAGTATTGTCCTCTTAAGGAAGCATAATGTGTGTATATACCACATGTTTGTGTGTATAGCAATGTTATTTATGCGATCATCTGTTGATGGATACTTGGGTCTCTTCACCTTTTGGCTACTCTGAATAATGCTGCAATGAACATGGGTGTACAAGTATCTCTTAAAGTTCCTGCTTTCCATTCTTTTGGGCATCTATACAGAAGTGGAAACACATGGCAATTCTGGTTGTAATTTTTTGAGATTCGCCATACTGTTTTCTACAACAGCTATACCATTTTAACTTCCTAGCAGCAGTGCATACAGATTCCAATTTCTTCACACCTTCACCAACACTTACTATTTTCCTTCATTTTTTGGAAATAGCCAACCTACTAGCTGTGAAGTAGCATCTTATTATGGTTTTGATTTGCATCTCTTTTATGAGTAATGGCATTGAACTTTTTTTCTCACATGCATATCAGCTATTTGTATATATTCTTGGTGAAATGTCTATACAAGTCCTTTGAACATTTGAAAATTGTTTTTTTGTTGAATTTTTGTAGTTCTCTATTCTGGATATTAATCTACAGAATAAATAATCTACAGAATTAATCTTTGTGTCTTGCAAGTATTTTCTGTTTTGTGGATTGTCTTTAACTGTATTGATAAGCATCCTTTGCACAAAAATTTAAAATTTTGATGACGTCCAATGTATGATCTTTTAATTGCCTACACTTTTGGTGTCAAATTTAAGACATACATCATTGCCAAATCGTATGTCCTGAGGATTTTCCCCTTTGCCATTTTGTAATTCTGTTAGTATGCTGCTGAATTGAGTTTGCTAGTACTTTGATAAGGATTTTTGACTCTGTATTCATATAGAATTTGTAGTTTTTTTATAGTTTTGTCTGGATTTTGAATCATAGTAATGCTTCTGTCACTGAATGAATTAGAAAGTGTTCCCTTGTCTTCAATTTCCTAGAAAAGTTTGAGTAGCATTGGCATTAATTATTTTTTAAATGTTTGGGAGAATTCATAAGATTTTCTTTGTTAGAGGTTTTGATTTCTGATTCAGTGTTACTAGTTTAGTGATCTGTTCAGATTTTGTTTTCCTGCATGAGTATGCTCTATATTTTCCATTTCATTGTTACAGAGTTGTTCATAGTATTCTTTCATAATTATTTTTATTTATGTAAAATTGCTAGTAATGTCCCCACTTTTACTTCCAATTTTAGAAATTTCAATCCTCTTTTTGTTTCAATCTATTTTTTCTTTTATTTCATTTTTTCTTTTTTTTTTTCTCTTTTTGTTTCAGTCAATGTAATTTAAGATTTGTGAATTTTATTCTTTTCTAAGAACAAACTTTTGTTTTTGTTGATTTTTCTCCTTTTGTAGTATCTATTTTATGTCTCCTCTATAATGTTACTTCTGTCTGCTAGCTTGAGTTTAGTTCTTTTTCTATTTCTTTAATGTATAAAGTTAAGTTCTTGATTTGTCATTTTATTTCATTTTTAATGTGTGTATTTGACACTGTAAAATCCCTCTTAGCCCTGCTTTTGCTGACTCCTACATAGGTTTTAGTATTTTGGTTTTGTTTAATTTGTCTAAAGGTAGTTTCTAAGTTCTCTTGTAATTCTTACTTGACCTATTAGTTATTTAAGAGTATGTTGTTTAATTTCTACATATCTGTGTTTTCTAGTTTTCCTTGTTATTGGTAACTAGTTTCATTCCACTGTGATTGGAAAAGATGCTTTTTATGATTTCAGTCTTTTAAAATTTATTAAGGCATGTTTTGTGCCTTAGCTTAATGGCCTTCCCTTGAGAATATTCCATGTACATTTGAGAAAATTTATACCCTGCTATTGTTCAGTGTTCTCTATATGTTTGTTAGGGTCATTTGGTTTATAGTGTTGTTCAACTTCACTGTTTCCTTATTGATCTTTAGTTGTTGTTTTTCTGTGCATTATTAAAAGTACAGCTTTGAAGTCTCCAAACTTACTGTAGAAGTGTCTATTTCTCCTTTAAATTTTGTCAGTGTGTTAGTTAAATGGCTTTGTTTTCATTTTTTTTTCTTAACCTTTTTCAATCAGATGTGGAATATATTTCATGTCCTTATGCTTTACTATAGCTTAATTTATCATTTGCCCTAAGTTCTCCCATTTTACTGCCATCTATTATTAGTTATATATAAATTTCTTTATATTACAGCTTGAGTGTACAAACGTCTACTTAGTTACTAATAACATAGACAATTTCTTTGTATATTATCATCTATATTCAGGATGAAGATTCACTAATCCCCAATTCTGAAGACAGCACTTAATAACAAAAAAATCATCACTAATGAATATGATTCCAATGTCTTAAGCTTTGTGTATTAGTTCTCTATTGTTGCATTAAAATACCTCAAGCTTAGTCTCTTATAACAAGATAAATTTATTATCTCACAGTTCTGTAAATCAGGAATTTGAGTGATTTAGCTGAGCATGGCTCTGCTGGGTTGTATGCTCAGTAGCGCACCAAGTTGAAATTAAGGTGTTAGCCAGAGCTGCAATTTTCATCTAAGACTTTGTCCTGTTCTAGCTTACTTGTTGGCAGAATTCAGTTTCTTGTATTTGTAGCACTGAGGTTCTTAGCTTCTAGACACTTCTTGCCACAACATGGAAATTTGCTTGTCCTTGAGACAAGTAGAGAGCACCTCTTACATTTCATTCTTTTAAAGGGCTTGTCTTGATTAGGTCTGGCCCACCTAGGAGAATCTCGCTTTTGATTAAATGAAACCCAACTGATTAGTAGCCCAATTATGGATGGGAATGATATCCTATCATATTAACAGATCTCTACAACACTGAATGGGATGGGATTACATAGGGTGTTTATAGGGTAGGAAACTTAGGGGCAGTTCTAGGATACTGTTCACTATGTCTTGGAAACAGGGCAAGACATTCAGGGATTTTTCATTTTGAGTAATGAACTTGCCTCAGCAATATGAAGCTGGGACACATGCAAGCTAGAACACAATAAAATTTTAGTGAGTATTTAGTCTGTGCCAGATACTTTACATACATTGCCTTGTTTAATCTCCACAACAACCCTGTGTTTATAATCTTTCCTAGTGTGTAGATGGAGAAACTGAAGCTAAGAGAGGTTAAGTAATTTGTTGAAATGGATCTAAACGGCCTGTGCTGTTTATATATACTCCAGCACATTGTCTCCTAGTATTAATTTGTGTATCATTTACAGTTTTATCTAAGTGCATCTCTATTCAGGTAATTAATTACAAATTTGAGACTTTTAATTTTTTTATGTACAATAATGGTACTGTAGTTACTGTTTTAAAGAGAGTCATTTTAAGGAGACATTCTAAATTATTTACAGATGAAATTGCATGCACTCTTGGTTTGCTTCAGAATCATTTGTGGGATCTGAGGAGTTGAGTGGGTGGGAGGATGTCAGTGAAACAAAACTGGCCAGAAGTTGATAGTTTTTGAGGCTGAATAATGAGTAGCAGTGTTCATTATATTATTCTTTCCACTTCTGTTTATGTTTGAATATTACTATAGTGATTATTCAATAACCCATTCATTCCTAGGTACAGTTCTAAATGCTGGCTAAACTTTATTCCTTAAGCATCATAATATTTATAATTTGAAAATTATGAATCTTTATTTTCATGGAACAATAGAACTGCTTATGCACGCATTTCCTTTATTAAAGTAGCATTGCATATTGATTGAGATTATAGACTAGAGAGCCTAAGCCTCTGGGTATAAATCTTAGTGTTGTGGTACTAATAGGTGTATGATCTTGTGTAAGTTACTCATCTTCTCTGTCCCTTAGGTTTTTTTCATTTGTAAAACGGGGTTGCTTGTAGCTACCTTAAACCATTCTTGAGTGTATTATATAGTGGGTAGACATTGGGATAAGACAGCAAAAAATATATGCACACATCTGTTTATGAATATTTATGTCTATGTAAGTTTTAAATAGACAGTGGAGATAATTGTTTTCTCTTTTGCAATTAGAGCTTATTGCAATATTCTTAACATGCATTTGCGCCTCTTCTCAAACCATTGTTTCTAGGTTTTTCCCTTTTCACTACATATATTTACACTGTTTTCCAGGGGGATTCTTTTGTCATATTGAGTGGGACAGTTCTTTGGGACTGTCTTTCACATTGTTGAACATTTATATTTACCTTCTCCTCTGCCTACATTAAATACAAGTCCTGACCGGTCATTTTGACAACCATAAGTTCCCTTGCACATTGTCAAATGCCCTCTAGAAGAATACAATCATCATTGTTTGGGAGCCATGTGTCTATTCACATTTTAATGGTGATGTCATAAATTAGTTTAGAGCACTACTTTTCTCACAGCTTTACTTACCATTTGTGTTGAGATATCTAGGGTGAGAATGGATGAGCTAAATATGACATTACCACAGTAGTTAAAAGTCTTGTGGAGGTTTTTGATTTTGGAAAACATTTAAACCTTTGGTCTCTCCTGGTCTTATTGAACTGAAATATTGGATGTGTGGAACGGAAGTAGATGTATATATATGTTTTGGAAAATTTCCCTCAGTAAGACTAATGCTCCTCCATTGCTTGAAAGATTTCTATGAGCTTAACTGTCTATAATTCCCTTTTTTCTAGGTGATAGAAATTGAAGATGCTTCACCCACCAAGTGTCCAATAACAACCAAGTTGGTTTTAGATGAAGATGAGGAAACAAAAGAACCTTTAGTGCAGGTTCATAGAAATATGGTTATCAAATTGAAACCCCATCAAGTAGATGGTAAGAAACTATTAGATTAAAATATTTTTAGTTAAATTTTACCAGTATTTGGTGTCTCCTGTGTACTTCATATTCTGCTATGCAGTGGAGTACATTGGTGAGCAAAACAAACATGATTCCTGCCCTTACGGATCACATAAGCAAATAAGGAAGAATACGAATGATTGTAAAGAAAATGAGTGTTTTAAAAGGGGAAGTAAGTGCCACTTAAAAATAGGTATGGATAACATATGAATTTCACCTAGTTTGCAAGAGTTGGCAAGGGGCAGCTGCAAAGTAGGGAGAGGTGCCATTAACCAAAAGCCTTCTTTGGGAAATGCTGTTTCAACATTTTCAGGTCTGTTAATAATATTGCAACATTGGTATTATTATTTTTATTTAGGGGAACAAATGTCTTAGTTTAGTCATTCCTGGTTTCACCCCACAGCAACATTGGTGTTAGAAAGATACCAAATTATCCCTATTCTCTGCTTTCTTAGAGTGGAATCACTAAGTCAGTTTTGAATGTGTGTGTGAATGGATTCATAAGGGAAGTTCTACAGTCCTACTTCTTGGGTAGTGAGCTTCCTTTCTTATTTAGTCTTTACTGTTGAGTAAAGGAAGAAATGACAAATTATCTCCTGGGATTTTTTCCTTACTGACTCAATCAAACTGAAAGTATATTTCATAGGAATCTCTTTCCTGTCTGGGTAAAGTTTCTATTTTAGATTATTCACATATCTCTTTGGACCATCCCAAGGAATGGAGAAGGTCTGCTCTGATAGCTTAGATAAGATGAATGAAGGAGTCACCATGTTGTGTGGTTGTGTTCACCTTTTGTAGTTAGCCTTAGTGGAGGGAAAAAAAATCTCATTTAAACTTAAGAGATTCTTTATCTCTATTTATTTCTTAGACATTTTTGCTTATGTTTTTGATGTGTTTATAAATGAAGATTTTTTTTAACTTGGGCCTTGAAATTGAATGTTAACTGTCATTTTTAGGTGTTCAGTTTATGTGGGATTGCTGCTGTGAGTCTGTTAAAAAAACAAAGAAATCTCCAGGTTCAGGATGCATTCTTGCCCACTGCATGGGCCTTGGTAAGACTTTACAGGTAAGAACATGAAGGTGTTTTGTTCTTGTGCTCTCATTAATTTAAGGCTATATATTGGATTCTGTTATGTCCCAGCACAGTTGTAGGGGCTTCAGATGAAGCAATGAGCAAGAATAACAAGATCTTGAAGCTTATCTCAAGAAGCTAATCTTCTGGTAGGGGGGAGAGCTTTTAATCAAATAACTTTCAGATAGTAAGTGTTAAGGGAGAATAGACAGGGAAAGCATCTTTTAGGAGGTGCCATTTGAACACAGATCCTAATGAAGTGAAGGAATGGGTTACAGGCAGAGCCAGAAAAAACTGATCTGTGGGGACCAGGAACTTAGTAGCTATTTGGTATGGTTATTTCTTGTATTCATATTATTATTATTATTTATCATAGAATCATGGACCTTTAGAGTTGGAAGTACCTTTTACATCATCTAGTCCAACTCCTTCTTTTTATTTATTTATTTATTTACTTATGGTCAGAATTTTAATCCATTTGTACCTTGAGGTTTTACTGTCCTGATATTTTCTTTTTTTTTTTAATTTAGGTATTGACATACACTCTTATGAAGGTTTCACATGAAAAAACAATGTGGTTACTGCATTTACCCATATTATCAAGTCCCCACCCATACCCCAATGCAGTTACTGTCCATCAGTGTAGTAAGATGCCACAGAGTCACTACTTGTCTTCTCTGTGCTACACTGTTTTCCCCGCGATGCCCCACACCATGTGTACTAAACATAATACCCCACAATCCCCTTCTCCCCCCTCCCCACCCGCCCTCCCACACCCCTCCCCTTTGGTAACCACTAGTTCCTTCTTGCAGTCTCTCAGTGTGCTGCTATTTTGTTCCTTCAGTTTTGCTTCGTTGTTATACTCCACAAATGAGGGAAATCATTTGGCACTTGTCTTTCTCCGCCTGGTTTATTTCACTGAGCATAATATCCTCCAGCTCCATCCATGTTGTTGCAAATGGCAGGATTTGTTTCCTTCTTATGGCTGAATAGTATTCCGTTGTGTATATGTACCACCTCTTCTTTATCCATTCATCTACTGATGGACACTTAGGTTGCTTCCCTATCTTGGCTATTGTAAAAAGTTGGCTGCAATAAACATAGGGGTGCATATGTCTTTTTGAATCTGAGAAGTTGTGTTCTTTGGGTAAATTCCAAGGAGTGGGATTGCCGGGTCAAATGGTATTTCTATTTTTAGTTTTTTGAGGAACCTCCATATTGCTTTCCACAACGGTTGAACTAGTTCACATTCCCACCCACAGTGTAGGAGGGTTCCACTTTCTCCGCATCCTCGCCAGCATTTGTTGTTCTTAGTCTTTTGCATGGTGGCCATCCTTACTGGTGTGAGGTGATATCTCATTGTGATTTTAATTTGCATTTCCCTGATGATTAGTGATGTGGAGCATCTTTTCATGTGTCTGTTGGCCATCTGAATTTCCTCTTTGGTGAACTGTCTCTTCATATCCTCTGCCCATTTTTTATTTGGGTTATTTGCTTTTTGGGTGTTGAGGCATGTAAGTTCTTCATATATTTTGGATGTTAACGCCTTGTCGGATATGTCATTTACAAATATATTCTCCCATACTGTAGGATGCCTTTTTGTTCTGTTGATGGTGTCCTTTGCCATACAGAAACGTTTTAGTTTGATGTAGTCCCATGAGTTCATTTTTGCTTTCGTTTCCCTTACTCAAGGAGATGTGTTCAAGAAGAAGTCGCTCATACTTATATTCAGATTTTTGCCTCTTTTCTTCTAAGAGTTTTATGGTTTCATGACTTACATTCAGGTCCTTGATCCATTTCGAGTTTACTTTTGTGTATGGGGTTAAAAAATAATACAGTTTCATTCTCTTGCACGTAGCTGTCCAATTTTGCCAACACCAGCTGTTGAAGAGGCTGTCATTTCCCCATTGTATGTCTTTGGCTCCTTTATCATATATTAATTGACCATATATGGTTGGGTTTATATCAGGGCTCTCTAGTCTTTTCCATTGGTCTGTGGGTCTGGTCTGTTCTTGTGCCAGTACCAAATTGTCTTGATTACTGTGGCTTTGTAGTAGAGCTTGAAGTTGGGGAGCCTAATGCCCCCAGCTTTATTCTTCTTCTCAGGATTGCTTTGGCTATTTGGGGTCTTCTGTGGTTCCATATGAATTTTAGAATGATTTTCTCTAGTTCGTTGAAAAATGCTGTTGGTATTTTGATATGAATTGCATTGAATCTGTAGATTGCTTTAGGCAGGATGGCCATTGTGACAATATTAATTCTTCCTATCCATGAACATGGGATGTGTTTCCATTTATTGGTATCTTCTTTAATTTCTCTCATGAGTGTCTTGTAGTTTTCAGAGTATAGGTTTTTCACTCTCTTGGTTAGGTTTATTCCTAGGTATTTTATTCTTTTTGATGCAACTGTGAATGGAATTGTTCTCCTGATTTCTCTCTCTGCTAGGTCATTGTTAGTGTATAGGAATGCCACAGATTTCTGCGTATTAATTTTGTGTCTCACAACTTTGCTGAATTCAAATATTAGATCTAGTAGTTTTGGAGTGGATTCTTTAGGGTTTTTTATGTACAATATCATGTCATCTGCGAACAGGGACAGTTTAACTTCTTCCTTGCCAATCTGGATGCCTTTTATTTCTTTGTGTTGTCTGATTGCCGTGGTGAGGACCTCCAGTACTATTGTTGAATAGAAGTGCGGAGAGTGGGCATCCTTGTCTTGTTCCCGATCGTAAGGGAAAAGCTTTCAGCTTCTCGCTGTTAAGTATAATGTTGTCTGTGAGTTTGTCATATATGGCTTTTATTATGTTGCCAACTCCTTCTTTTTAATATTACATCTGTTTACCCTGTACTTTGTCCGGCTTGGAAATTGTGACCTTTGGTTGGTTGCTTTATTTTTTAAAGCAGAAAAAAAAAAATATATATATATATATTAAATTGTAAGACTGCTCAATTTATAAACTTTTTTGCAGATATTTAAATGAAGATGACAACTTAATTTGTTTTCTTATAGGTGGTAAGTTTTCTTCATACGGTTCTTTTATGTGACAAATTGGATTTCAGCACAGCTTTAGTGGTTTGTCCTCTTAATACTGCTTTGAATTGGATGAATGAATTTGAAAAGTGGCAAGAAGGATTAAAGGATGGTGAGAAGCTTGAGGTATCATATTTTAAAGATTTTCTATTACTAAAATTACTGCATGAAATTGATATAGTAAAAGAAAAAGATTAATTACCAATGATGCATATTTCAATGGGAATATTTAATATTCATACATTCCTAAAAGGTACCTTTACAAATCTTTATTTTTCCGCAATAGGTGTCTGAATTAGCAACTGTGAAACGTCCTCAGGAAAGAAGCTACATGCTGCAGCGGTGGCAAGAAGATGGTGGTGTTATGATCATAGGCTATGAGATGTACAGAAATCTTGCTCAAGGAAGGAATGTGAAGAGTAGGAAACTTAAGGAAATATTTAATAAAGCTTTGGTTGATCCAGGTAAGATACTAATATTCACAGAGATAAAGAAGCAAGTTGAATAAAAAATGTATGTATGTATTATTTAACCAAATATGGTTTTTATTTCATTTTATCCTTCAGGCTTTTGCCTTCTTTTTGTTTCTTAGTATAGTTTCATTAAGATAAAATCACTCCGAATGTTGCCAGTTGTTCAGAATTCACTTAATGAATCTGAAAGTGTTTGAGGTTATCAGAAGAGTCCTTGTAAACGATTAAAACTGCATTGGTGCCTGTTTCACAATAACAGATTATTCCAAGTGTCTGAATATTAGATGATAATAAGAGCTCTCACCGAACATTGAAAATGGTTCTTAAGTTTCGTTTCTTATTTTATATTATTAGATGACTTGCTGCATGCTTTTTTTTAAATGTCTTTTAAAGTGTCATCACTATAGAAGTTTAATATTTACAGTACTATTGATCGTTATGATAGTAATCCTCATGATGCAAGATCCAGATACTGATTCTTATTTGCCGCTTGGAAAAGCAGCAAGTTGTACTCTCTGCAAAACAAGTTTTTTTTCTTTTAATATAATTTATTTTATTATCATTAATCTACAATTACATGTGCAATATTACGGTATTAAACTACCCCTTCATCAGGCCCCCCCCACCAACCCCATTACACTCACTGTCCATCTGCATAGTGAGATGCTATAGAATCACTACTTGTCTTCTCTGTGTTGTACTGCCCTCCCCGTGCCCCTCCAAACATTATATCTGCTAATCGTAATTCCCCTTTTTCCCTCTTATCCCTCCCTTCCCGCCCATTTTCCCCAGTCCCTTTCCCTTTGGTAACTATTAGTCCGTTCTTGGGTTCTGTGAGTCTGCTGCTGTTTTGTTCCTTCAGTATTTTTTCTCTGTTCTTATACTCCACATATGAGTGAAATCATTTGATACTTGTCTTTTTCGGCTTGGCTTATTTCACTGAGCATAATACCCTCTAGCTCCATCCATGTTGTTGCAAATGGTAGGATTTGTTTTCTTCTTATGGCTGAATAATATTCCATTGTGTATATGTACCACATCTTCTTTATCCATTCATCTACTGATGGACACTTAGGTTGCTTCCATTTCTTGGCTATTGTAAATAGTCCTGCAATAAACATAGGGGTGCATCTGTCCTTTCCAAATTGGGCTGCTGCATTCTTAGGGTAAATTCCTAGGAGTGGAATTCCTGGGTCAAATGGTATTTCTATTTTGAGTTTTTTGAGGAACCTGCATACTGCTTTCCACAATGGTTGAACTAATTTGCAGTCCCACCAGCAGTGTAGGAAGGTTCCCTTTTCTCCACATCCTCGCCAACATTTGTTGTTGTTTGTGTTTTGGATGTTGGCCATCCTCACTGGTGTGAGGTGATATCTCATTGTGGTTTTAATCTGCATTTCTCTGATGATTAGCGATGTGGAGCATCTTTTCTTGTGCCTGTTGGCCATCTGAATTTCTTCTTTAGAGAAGTGTCTATTCATGTCCTCTGCCCATTTCTTAATTGGATTATTTGCTTTCTGTTTGTTAAGGTGCATGAGTTCTTTATATATTTTGGATGTCAACCCTTTATCAGATACGTTTTTTATGAATATATTCTCCCATACTGTAGGATGTCTTTTTGTTCTACTGATGGTGTCCTTTGCTGTACAGAAGCTTTTCAGCTTGATATAGTCCCACTTGTTCATTTTTGCTTTTGTTTCCCTTGCCCGGGGAGATATGTTCATGAAGAAGTCGCTCATGTTTATGTCCAAGAGATTTTTGCCTATGTTTTTTTCTAAGAGTTTTATGGTTTCATGACTTACATTCAGGTCTTTGATCCACCTTGAGTTTACCTTTGTGTATGGGGCTAGACAGTAGTCCAGTTTCATTCTCTTACATGTAGCTGTCCAGTTTTTCCAACACCAGCTGCTGAAGAGGCTGTCATCTCCCCATTGTATATCCAAGGCACTTTTATCAAATATTAATTGACTGTATATGTTTGCGTTAATGTTTGGATTTTCTATTCTGTTCCACTGGTCTGTGGGTCTGTTTTTGTGCCAATACCAAATTGTCTTGATTACTGTGGCTTTGTAGTAGAGCTTGAAGTCAGGGAGTGTAATTCCCCCTGTTTTATTCCTCCTTCTCAGGATTGCTTTGGCTATTCGGGGTCTTTTGTGGTTCCATATGAATTTTAGAATTATTTGTTCCAGTTCATTGAAGAAAGCTGTTGGTAGTTTGATAGGGATTGCATTGAATCTGTAGATTGCTTTAGGTAGTATAGCCATTTTGACAATATTGATTCTTCCTAGCCAAGAGCATGGGATGCATTTCCATTTGTTAGTGTCCTCTTTAATTTCTCTTAGGAGTGTCTTGTAGTTTTCAGAGTACAGGTCTTTCACTTCCTTCGTTAGGTTTATTCCTAGGTATTTTATTCTTTTTGATGCAATTGTGAATGGAATTGTTTTTCTGATTTCTCTTTCTGTTAGTTCATCATTAGTGTATAGGAAAGCAACAGATTTCTGTGTGTTAATTTTGTATCCTGCAACTTTGCTGAATTCAGATATTAGTTCTAGTAGTTTTGGAATGGAATCTTTAGGGTTTTTTATGTACAGTATCATGTCATCTGCAAATAGTGACAATTTGACTTCTTGTTTACCAATCTGGATGCCTTGTATGTCTTTGTTTTGTCTGATTGCTGTGGCTAGGACCTCCAGTACTATGTTGAATAACAGTGGAGAGAGTGGGCATCCCTGTCTTGTTCCCGATCTTAGATGAAAAGCTTTCAGCATCTCGCCGTTAAGTATGATGTTAGCTGTGGGTTTGTCATATATAGCCTTTATGATGTTGAGGTACTTGCCCTCTATACCCATTTTGTTGAGAGTTTTAATCAGGAATGGATGCTGAATTTTGTCAAATGCTTTTTCAGCATCTATGGAGATGATCATGTGGTTTTTGTTCTTCTTTTTGTTGATGTGGTGGATGATGTTGATGGATTTTCGAATGTTGTACCATCCTTGCATCCCTGGGATGAATCCCACTTGATCATGGTGTATGATCCTCTTGATGTATTTTTGAATTCGGTTTGCTAATATTTTGTTGAGTATTTTTGCATCTACGTTCATCAGGGATATTGGTCTGTAATTTTCTTTTTTGGTGAGGTCTTTGCCCGGTTTTGGTATTAGAGTGATGCTGGCTTCATAGAATGAGTTTGGAAGTATTCCCTCCTCTTCTATTTTTTGGAAAACTTTAAGGAGAATGGGTGTTATTTCTTCTCTATATGTCTGGTAGAATTCAGAGGTGAATCCATCAGGCCCAGGGGTTTTGTTCTTGGGTAGTTTTTTGATTACCAATTCGATTTCGTCACTGGTGATTGGTCTGTTTAGTTTTTCTGTTTCTTGCTTGGTCAGTCTTGGAAGGTTGTATTTTTCTAAGAAGTTGTCCATTTCTTCTATGTTTTCCAGCTTGTTAGCATATAGATTCTCATAATATTCTCTTATGATTCTTTGTATTTCTGTGGGGTCCGTCGTGATTTTTCCTTTCTCATTTCTGATTGTGTTTATGTGTGTAGATTCTCTTTTTCTCTTAATGAGTCTGGCTAGGGGTTTATCTATTTTGTTTATTTTTTCAAAGAACCAGCTCTTGGTTTTATTGATTTTTTTCTATTGCTTTATTCTTCTCAATTTTATTTATTTCTTCTCTAATCTTTATTATGTCCCTCCTTCTGGTGACTTTGGCCCTCATTGTTCTTCTGTTTCCAGTTTCACTAATTGTGTCTTTAGCCTATTCATTTGGGAATGTTCTTCCTTCTTTAAATAGGCCTGGATTGCAATATGCTTTCCTCTTTGAACTGCCTTTGCTGCTTCCCACAGAAGTTTTGGCTTTGTGTTGTTGTTGTCATTAGTGTCCATATATTCTTTGAATTCTGTTTTGATTTCGTTGTTAACCCATTGATTAATTAGGAGAATATTGTTAGGTCTCCATGTATTTGTGAGCCTTTTTGATTTCTTTCCAAAATTTATTTCTTGTTTTATACCTTGGAGATCTGAGAAGTTGGTTGGCAGGATTTCAATATTTTTTAAATTACTGAGGTTCTTTCTGTGGCCTAGTATGTGGTCTGTTCTGGAAAATGTTCCATGTGCACTTGAGAAGAATGTGTATCCTGTTGCTTTTGGGTGTAGAGTTCTGTAGATGTCTGTTAGGTCCATCTGTTCTAGTGTGTTGTTCAGTGCGTCTGTGTCTTTACTTATTTTCTGTCTGGTTGATCTGTCCTTTGGAGTGAGTGGTGTGTTGAAGTCTCCTAAAGATGAATGCATTGCTGTATATTTCCTCCTTTAATTCTGTTAGTATTTGTTTCACATATGCTGGCACTCTTGTGTTGGGTGCATATATATTTATAATGGTTATATCTTCTTGTTGGACTGACCCCTTTATCATTATGTAATGTCCTTCTTTATCTCTTGCTACTTTCTTTGTTTTGAAGTCTATTTTGTCTGATACAAGTACTGCAACACCTGCTTTTTTCTCTTTGTTGTTTGCATGAAATATCTTTTTCCATCCCTTCACTTTTAGTCTGTGTATATCTTTGGATTTGAGGTGAGTTTCTTGTAGGCAGCATATAGATGGGTCTTGCTTTTTTCTCCATTCTGTTACTCTGTGTCTTTTGATTGGTGCATTCAGTCCATTTACATTTAGGGTGATTATTGATAGATGTGTACTGATTGCCATTGCTGCCTTTAGATTCGTGGTTCCCAAAGGTTCAAGGGTTACTTCTTTACTATCTAACAATCTTACTTAACTTTCTTGTTAAGTAATTGTAAACACTGTCTGATGTTTCTTTATTTCTCTCCCTTCTTATTCTTCTTCCTCCATTCTTTATATACTAGGTGTTTTATTCTTTGCCTTTAGTTAGTATTTGGATGGTCTGCTTTCTTTTTCTATGTTTTTATTTTCTCTGGTGACATCTTTTTGGTCTTAGGAGTGCTTCCCTCTAGAGCAGTTCCTTTAAGATGTCCTGTAGAGGTTGTTTATGGGAGGCAAATTCTCTCAGCTTTATCTTGTCTGGAAATTGTTTAACCCCTCCATCATATTTAAATGATAATCGTGCTGGATGCAATATTCTTGGCTCGAGGCCCGTCTGTTTCATAACGTTAAATATATCATGCCATTCTCTTCTGGCCTGTAAGGTTTCTGTTGAGAAGTCTGATGTTAGTGTGATGGGTTTTCCTTTGTAGGTGATCTTTTTTCTCTCTTCAGCTGCCTTTAATACTTTGTCTTTATCTTTGATCTTTGCCATCTTAATTATTATGTGTCTTGGTGTTGTCTTCCTTGGGTCCCTTGTGTTGGGAGTTCTATGAGCTTCGGTGGACTGCGAGACTACTTATTTCCCCAGCGAGGGAAAGTTTTCAGCAATTATTTCTTCAAAGACACTTTCTATCCCTTTTTCTCTCTCTTCTTCCTCTGGTACTTGTATAATGCGAATATTGTTCCTTTTGGATTGGTCACACAATTCTCTTAATATTCTTTCATTCCTAGAAATCCTTTTATCTCTCTCTGCCTCAGCTGCTCTGTACTCCTGTTCTCTGATTTCTATTCCATTAACAGTCTCTTGCATCTCATCCATTCTGCTGTTAAGCCCGTCGATCGCTTGTCTGATTTCTGCATTGTCTTTCCTCAGTTCCCTCACTTCGTCCCTCAGCTCTTGCACATTTCTCTGTAGGTCCATCAGCATGGTTATGACTTTTATTCTGAATTCTTTTTCAGGGAGGCTGTGCATTTCCATCCCTTCAGACTCCCTCTCTGGGGTTGTCTGGTTGATTTTGGTCTGAACCATATTCCTCTGTCTTTTCATGGCTATATAATTGGTCATTGATAGTTGCCACGTATGTCAGCTGGGCTCTTTAAGACTTTAAAAAGAGAAGAAAAAGAAAAGAGAAAATAAAATAAAAGAAAGAAAGAAAGAAAGAAAAAAAGAAAGAAAAAAAAAACAAAAACAAAACAAAAAAAAACAAAAAACAAAAAAAATGCCCACCAGACGTAGATTCTGTGGGAATGCTCTAGGTGGCGCTATTGCCCCACTATTCCACAGCTGTGACTGTGCCGCTCCGCAGGGCCCTTTATCGCTCTGGCAGGGGTGGGAACGAATAGGAGGCTGTTGATCTCAGTGAGAAGTGTTAAGTATGGCTACGCTTCCTCAGTCGCCAGCTAAGGCGTCTGAAACTCCCCAGGACTCCCAGCCTGCTGGGCTGAGTGTGCTGGGGCGATCCGGCTCCTCCGCTGGGCTCCTGTCTCTTTAAGACCGCTGAAGAAAGCGCGCACTTTTTTTTTCCTTCCCGGAGCCGGCTGCAAGCACCCTGGCGCGTTCCCCGCTCAGATCCTGCCCCTCTGTCTCTCCAATCTCCGCTGCACTGCGCAATGTGGGTCAGCGCTCCCCGCGCAGATCACTGGGGCTGGCTACTTCGCGGGGTGTACTTCCACTCCCTCCCGGCTCTGAATCCTCTCCTCCCGCCGGTGCGCTGGGGTGGGGGAGGGCTCGGGTCCCGCCGGGTCGCGGCTCCGTATCTTACCCGCCTCTTGGGGTGCCGAGTCCTCTCGGGTGTAGCTGCACGCTGTGCGCTTTCCTGTGTATTCTCGTCTCTCTTTTAGGAATAGATGTATTTTCTGTGTTTTCGTAGATAAATATAGTGTTGGGAGGAGATTTCTGCCGCCCTGCTCACACCGCCATCTTCCCGGAAGTCCGCTTCTCAGGTTTTGACAGGTTCATTTTCCTCTCTGACCCCAGCTGGGCCTTATCATCACTTCATCTCTGTTACCTCTGGACCCTGCAGCTCACAGACCCCCTTGCCTTATTAGGCCCCAGCTCTATTCCCATCATGCAACTTCTAGCCCTCTTTCCACTCTCCACCTTCTCACTCTCCAGCCATCCCTCCCTCCTGCTGTCCCTGCCCTGCCCTTCTTGTCTGGCTTGGAGGGCACTGCCTATCAGTGTCAATATCAAAAATGCGCTCAACTCCACCGAAGTATTATTATATGAATATACTATGAATACTATGAACAGTATTATATGAATATACTATTATATGACTATATACGAATGAATATATTGTGGTGGATTCATATAATGATTGAATTCAGTCTACATATACTAACAGTAACATACCATGCAGTGGAAAAGCAACTTACAAAGGCATGCACACATCACATCACCATTGATTTTCAAGTTTCTGTTTTGAGGCAGAACCCCTTTTATTCCAAACAGAATCTTCCTGTTTCTCTTAATGTACAAAGAAGGTCAGAGTGGAGCTGCTCTCACTGAAGCAGGTGGATTGGGCCTGAAAGCCCACCCAGCTGCCCTCAAAAGACCCTCCATGGAACACGAGGTCTTAGGGTGACATTGAGAATGACAGCTCCACACTGTGTAAGAGGCCTTCTTATGGAGTGGGTACAAAGGCAGTTGACAAAGCGAGTGATTAGATCACCCGGTCTTTCTAAACTAAACCTCTGTTCACAATTCTGAAACAACACTGTGTCCGCTAAGAGAATATAAATACCTCTGTTATATACATTTGAGAACATTTAAGGACTACTTCTGAGAGTTAACAGAATTACAGGAGTCATGCTTGCCTCTCCTGGCTTCACACAGGAGCCCAAGAAACGGGCCCCCCTGGGGACTTGACGCTTGACTGCACACACTCATCCTCATTATTTATTAACTTCTCCAGAGCTTGAATTTCTCCTCCCATCCTTTGTTGTCTTCAGGATCTTATGGTTATATGTTTATCAACTGTCATCTTGAAGCTGAGGAGGAGTATTTCATATTCCTCTCTTGAGCTGCTAGCATGTTGTACTGGGTTAAAAACAAAACCATACTGAACAAGGTCACTAACTGAAAAACTTTATTCACAAGACCAATCACCTTGAGCCCTGCCGAGGCGCAGAGCAGTTGCTGCGTTCTGGTCCCGCTGTGCACTTCTGGGGGAAACCGCCAGTTAGTTCCTCAGGGCCAATCCAGCTGTCAATAGATGCAGCTGGAGCCAGAGCTGGGAAACTCTTACCTAACTAGGCCCACCCCTTGGATTTGTAAAATGTGTGGTAGTTCTTGAAGAGAAAACTTGATGACTAGTAAAAAAGATGTTTCTAGTTTTGCAGGCAGTCCCCATCATATGATCACTCAACTTAAAACACTCGGAGGGTTCTGAGTGTGGAGCCTCAGCTATTGCGGGGAGGGAGGGAAAGGTTTTTCTTCCAAATAATGAGGGGACTGCTGACTCAGAGGGAAGTCTCTTTCCCAGTAGCAAAGTGGAGAATAGTACAGAAGTAGCTCAAGGTGTATTTGTGGACTCAAACTGAGTTTATTTTCCCAGGATACAAGGACACTCAAAAGCCTCTAACTTAGTAATAGGCAGGGTCTCTTTGTAAGGCTGAAGGCTAGCACTGGGAGGGATGGGTCATCGATCATGCACCTACTTTTGCCAGGAGGGGTGCTACGTGAGTTACGTACACCAGCTCGCTTAGTCTCAAAACGACCAGTGGGAGTGATGTTCACAGCCCACTTCATAGCTGGGGCAATAGGAAGTGAAGCCTTAACGAGATTAGGCAACTGGCTGAAGGTTATACAGGAGGTCAGTGGCAGACCAGGGATCCAGACTAAGGCCTGTGATTCTAAACTGCACCCTTTTGTAGTCTAACATCTGGTTATTAAGAGAGTGGAAGTTATAGAAAGATGATTTTCTAATCAGTGTAGTGAAGAATTATTTAAAGAGTCAGAGAAATAGTTGCTAAATAGTAGAGCTGGTCCAGAAATGGAATGACGGGCTAGGGGGAAAATAAGCTGCTGTATGTGGCTTCTGAGAATTGACTTTAGAGGGATGCCATCAAGGGGGGCAGGCAGTAGATGGTGGATGGAGCTATTAGGGTGCATTCTACCAAGCATCTGAATTTCTGTTTTGATTCAAGTTTGTGCCTTAATTCAGCAGAACCTCAAGTCCACTTGTCATCTGAGGTGTGAGCTTACTGTGTTTCTTTTATAACTGACCAGCTGTGCAGCTGCATAGCTTTTCCTTTCAGCGCTGTCAAAGCTGGCCATTCCACCCGCAGCTGAGTTAATGCCCTTGTGCAGCACAGGGTCAGGTCTCAGCCCAAGGTCGCCACTTGCTTTCCTGTCCACCTCTGCCCAGTAGGGAAGCCTTTCACAGCCACAAACACCGCAGGGGCCCGGGGCCCTGGAAAGCCTTGGCTAAGAGAAAGATGGAGGTGGGAACTTCTGTGGGGGGCGGGGGGGGGAGATGAATACAGGGTGCAAAGGGCATTCGAAACTGAGTTCTGAGGGGCCCTGAGGAAGCCAGTTTCTTTTAATAGTCAAAGAAAGTCCTGGTGGCAGCTCTCCAGTTGTCAATTTTAGCTCCTCCAAAGGGCTGGGGAGAAAAGGCCCTACTTCTTGTAAGGGTTCACACCAAAACAGACGGGATGGGAGCTTGTATTTCTATCCTCATTCGGTTACAAGTATGTGCTTTTTTAAAACTCGACTGGATTTTTAGATTATAAGAGTAGTACCTGTATATAACTTTAAACATCCTAAGTGGTAGAAAAAAACAAACAATTAAAATGTCAAATGTCCCCTCCTTTCTGTCTAGAAGCCATAGCTCCTCTCCTCTCCATCCCAGTCCTGACTCCTTATAGCTAAGTGCTGCCAACCTCTGTGTATCTTCTCGGAAAGACTGATAGGCTTATACAAACACACACACATACAGGCACAAGTACCTAGACACACACACACACACACACATGTGCGTGCACGTGTATACACATACATGCGGGATCATAACCCGGCCCTGATCCCTCTCAGCCCAGCTTCATTACCTGCTACCCCACCCCTGTCTTCTCTCCCCAGATCTCCTCCACTTCCTCAGCCTTTGGGGCATCTCTTTATTAATCTTCATGGGATCCCACACCAGATCAGGCTGCCCCACTGGGAGCTGCCACAGTACCCAGCACCTCTCCCCCTGGTGCAGAGCACACTTGTAGTTTTACATTCATCTGCTAAGGTCTAGGCTGCTCCTCAAGGGCCAGACCATCTCTTATACTCCCAGTGCCACCACTGTGCTTGGAACACTCTAATGTCTAAGTAGCAGTTGACTGAACGAACATTCTGCTCTACAGCTTTTTAAAGTCAACAGTATGTTTTGGGTCTCTTTCATGGCAGAACATACACATCCATCACATTCTCTTTAGTGGCTTTGTGGTGTTCTAACACATGGATGTCAGAATTTCAAAGCCAGTCACCCTTATAATGGGTTTTAAGGGTATTCCTAATTTTTGCGACTGCCAATGCTGTTTTTTAAGCTTTTTTTATTTTATTTATTTTGGTATCATTAATCTATAATTACACATGCAATATTATGGTTATTAAACTACCACTTCATCAGGTCCCCCCCACCAACCCCATTATAGTCACTGTCCATAAGCGTAGTGAGATGCTATAGAATCACTACTTGTGTTCTCTGAGTTGTACAGCCCTCCCCACGCCCCTCCAACATTACATCTGCTAATCGTAATGCCCCCTTTTCCCCCTTGTCCCTCCCTTCCCACCCATCCTCCCCAGTCCCTTTCCCTTTGGTAACTATTAGTCCATTCTTGGGTTCTGTGAGTCAGCTGCTGTTTTTTTCTTTCAGTTTTTTTCTTTGCTCTTATGCTCCACATATGAGTGAAATTTTTTGATACTTGTCTTTTTCCACTTGGCTTATTTCACTGAGCTTAATACCCTCTAGCTCCATCCATGTTGTTGCAAATGGTATGATTTGTTTTCTTCTTATGGCTGAATAATATTCCATTGTGTATATGTACCACATCTTCTTTATCCATTCATCTACTGATGGACACTTAGATTGCTTCTATTTCTTGGCTATTGTAAATAGTGCTGCGATAAACATAGGGGTGCATATGTCTTTTTCAAACTGGGCTGCTGCATTCTTACGGTAAATTCCTAGGAGTGGAATTCCTGGGTCAAATGGTATTTCTATTTTGAGTTTTTTAAGGAACCTCCATACTGCTTTCCACAATGGTTGAACTAATTTACATTCCCACCAGCAGTGTAGGAGGGTTCCTTTTTCTCCACATCCTTGCCAACATTTGTTGTTGTTTGTGTTTTGGATGTTGGTCATCCTTACTGGTGTGAGGTGATATCTCATTGTGGTTACAATATGCATTTCTCTGATGATTAGTGATGTGGAGTATCTTTTCATGTGCCTGTTGGCCATCTGAATTTCTTCTTTGGAGAAGTGTCTGTTCATGTCCTCTGCGCATTTCTCAATTGGATTATTTGCTTTTTGTTTGTTGAGGTGCGTGAGTTACTTATATATTTTGGATATCAACTCCTTATCGGATATGTCATTTATGAATATATTCTCCCACATTGTAGGATGTCTTTTTGTTCTACTGATGGTGTCCTTTGCTATACAGAGCCTTTTCTGCTTGATATAGTCCCACTTGTTCATTTTTGCTTTTGTTTTCCTTGCCTGAGGAGATATGTTCATGAAGAAGTCGTTCATGTTTATGTCCAAGAGATTTTTGCCTGTTTTTTTCTAAGAGTTTTATGGTTTCATGACTTACATTCAGGTCTTTGATCCACCTTGAGTTTACTTTTGTGTATGGGGTTAGACAGTAGTCCAGTTTCATTCTCTTACATGTAGCTGTCCAGTTTTTCCAACACCAGCTGCTGAAGAGGCGGTCATCTCCCCTTTGTATATCCAAGGCTCCTTTATCAAATATTAATAGACCGTATATGTTTGGGTTAATGTTTGGATTTTCTATTCTGTTCCACTTGTCTGTGGGTCTGTTTTTGTGCCAATACCAAATTGTCTTGATTACTGTGGCTTTGTAGTAGAGCTTGAAGTCAGGGAGCGTAAATCCCCCTGTTTTATTCCTCCTTCTCAGGATTGCTTTGGCTATTCGGGGTCTTTTGTGGTTCCATATGAATTTTAGAACTATTTGTTCCAGTTCATTGAAGAAAGCTGTTGGTATTTTGATAGGGATTGCATCGAATCTGTAGATTGCTTTAGGTAGTATGGCCATTTTGACATTATTTATTCTTCCTAGCCAAGAGCATGGGATGCATTTCCACTTGTTAGTGTCCTCTTTATTTCTCTTAGGAGTGTCTTGCAGTTTTCAGGTTATAGAGCATTCACTTCCTTTGTTATATTTATTCCTAGGTATTTTATTCTTTTTGATGCAATTGTGAATGGAATTGTTTCCCTGATTTCTTTTTCTATTAGCTCATCATTAGTGTATAGGAAAGCAACAGATTTCTGTGTGTTAATTTTGTATCCTGCAACTTTGCTGAATTCAGATATTAGTTCTAGTGGTTTTGGAGTGGAGTCTTTAGGGTTTTTTCATGTCATCTGCAAATAGTGACTATCTGACTTCTTCTTTACCAATCTGGATGCCTTGTATGTCTTTGTTTTTTCTGATTGCCATGGCTAGGACCTCCAGTACTATGTTGAATAACAGTGGAGAGAGTGGGCATCCCTGTCTTGTTCCCGATCTTAGATGAAAAGCTTTCAGCTTCTCGCTGTTAAGTATGATGTTAGCTGTGGGTTTGTCATATATGGCCTTTATGATGTTGAGGTACTTGCTGTCTATACGCATTTTGTTGAGAGTTTTAATCATGAATGGATGCTGAATTTTGTCAAATGCTTTTTCAGCATCTATGGAGATAATCATGTGGTTTTTGTTCTTCTTTTTGTTGATGTGGTGAATGATGTTGATGGATTTTCGAATGTTTTACCATCCTTGCATCCCTGGGACGAATCCCACTTGATCATGGTGTATGATCCTCTTGATGTATTTTTGAATTCAGTTTGCTAATATTTTGTTGAGTATTTTTGCATCTACGTTCATCAGGGATATTGGTCTGTAATTTTCTTTTTTGGTGAGGTCTTTGCCAGGTTTTGGTATTAGAGTGATGCTGGCTTCATAGAATGAGTTTGGAAGTATTCGCTCCTCTTCTGTTTTTTGAAAAACTTTAAGGAGAATGGGTGTTATTTCTTCTCTATATGTCTGGTAGAATTCAGAGGTGAATCCATCTGGTCCGGGGGTTTTTTCTTGGGTAGGTTTTTGATTACCGCTTCAATTTCGTTGCTGGTGATTGGTCTGTTTAGTTTTTCTGTTTCTTGCTTGGTCAGTCTTGAAAGGTTGTATTTTTCTAAGAAGTTGTCCATTTCTTCTAGGTTTTCCAGCTTTCTAGAATATAGATTCTCATAGTATTCTCTTATAATTCTTTGTATTTGTGTGAGGTCCATCGTGATTTTTCCTTTCTCATTTCTGATTCTGTTTATGTGTGTAGATTCTCTTTTTCTCTTAGTTAAGTCTGGCTAGGGGTATCTATTTTGTTTATTTTTTCAAAGAACCAGCTATTGGTTTCATTGATTTTTTCTATTGTTTTATTCATCTCAATTTTATTTATTTCTTCTCTAATCTTTATTATGTCCCTCCTTCTGGTGACTTTGGGCCTCTTTGTTCTTCTTTTTCCAATTTCAGTAATTGTGTCTTTTGACTATTCATTTGGGATTGTTCTTCCTTCTTTAAATAGGCCTGGATTGCAATATACTTTCCTCTTAGGGCTGCCTTTCCTGCGTCCCACAGAAGTTGTGGCTTTGTGTTATTATTGTCATTAGTCTCCGTATTTTGTTTGATATCCGTTTTAATTTGGTCGTTGAAGCATTGATTATTTAGGAGAATGTTGTTAAGAGTCCATGTATTTGCGAGCCTTTTTGTTTTCTTTGCACAATTTATTTCTAGTTTTATACCTTTGTGATCTGAGCAGTTGGTTGGTAGAATTTCAATATTTTTGACTTTACTGAGGTTCTTTTTGTGGCCTAGTATGTGGTCTATTCTGGAAAATGTTCCATGTGCACTTGAGAAGAATGTATATCCTGCTGCTTTTGGGTGCAGAGTTCTGTAGATGTCTGTTAGGTCCATCTGTTCTAGTGTGTTGTTCAGTGCCTCTGTGTCTTTACATATTCTCTGTCTGGTTGATCTGTCCTTTAGAGTGAGTGGTGTGTTGAAGTCTCCTAAAATGAATGCATTGCTTTCTATTTCTTCCTTTAATTCTGTTAGTATTTCTTTCACATATGTCGGCGCTCCTGTGTTGGGTGCATATATTTAAACTGGTTATATCCTCTTGTTGGACTGACCCCATTATCATTATGTAATTTCCTTCTTTATCTCTTTGCTACTTTCTTCGTTTTGAAGTCTATTTTGTCTGATACACATACTGCAACACCTGCTTTTTTCTCGCTGTTGTTTGCATGAAATAACTTTTTCCATCCCTTCACCTTTAGTCTGTGTATATCTTTGGGTTTCAGGTGATTCTGTTGTAAGCAGCATATAGATGGGTCTTGCTTTTATGTCCATTCTATTACTTTGTGTCTTTTGATTGGTTCATTCAGTCCACTTACATTTAGAGTGATTATCGATAGATATGTACTTATTGCATTTGCTGGCTTTAGATTCGTGGTTACCAAAGGTTCAAGGGTAGCTTCTCTACTATCTAACAGTCTAACTTAACTTTCTTGTTAAGTTATTGTAAACACAATCTGATGACTCTTTATTTCTTTCCCTTCTTATTCTTCCTCCTCCAATATTTATATACTAGGTGTTTTATTCTTTGCCTTTAGTTAGTATTTGGGTGGTCTGCTTTCTTTGCTATGATTTTATTTTCTGTGGTGACATCTTTTTAGCCTTAGGAGTGCTTCCATCTAGAGCAGTCCCTTTAAGATATCCTGTAGAGGTGGTTTATGGGTGGCAAATTCCCTCAGCTCTCGCTTGTCTGGGAATTGTTTAATCCCTCCCTCAAATTTAAATGATAATCGTGCTGGATACAATAATCTTGGTTCGAGGCCCTTCTGTTTCATTATGTTAAATATATCATGCCATTCTCTTCTGGCCTGTAAGGTTTCTGTTGAGAAGTCTGATGGGTTTTCCTTTGTAGGTGATCTTTTTTCTCTCTCTCGCTGCCTTTAATACTCTGTCCTTATCTTTGATCTTTGCCATTTTAATTATTATGTGTCTTGGTGTTGTCTTCCTTCGGTCCTTGTGTTGGGAGATCTGTGGGCTTCCATGGTCTGAGAGACTATTTCCTTCCCCAGCTTGGGGAAGTTTTCAGCAATTATTTCTCCAAAGACACTTTCTATGCGTTTTTCTCTCTCTTCTTCTTCTGGTACTCCTATAATGTGAATATTGTTCCATTTGGATTGGTCACACAGTTCTCTTAATATTCTTTCATTCCTAGAGATCCTTTTATCTCTCTCTGCCTCAGCTTCTCTATATTCCTGTTATCTGATTTCTATTCCATTAAGTCTCTTGCATCTCGTCCAGCCTGCTGCTAAGCCTGTCGATTGCTTGTCTCTTTTCTGCATTGTCTTTCCTCACTTCCCTCACTTCCTTCCTTAGCTCTTGCATATTTCTCTGTAGATCCATCCGTATGGTTATGACTTTTATTCTGAATTCTTTTTCAGGAAGATTGTGCATGTTCATCCCATCAGGCTCCTTCTCTGGGATTGTCTGGCTAAGCTTTGTTTGTACCATATTCCTCTGTCTTTTCATGGTGATAGAAGTAGTCTCTGGTAGGCGCCACGTGTGTCAGCTGGGCTCTTTAACACTTTTAAAAAGAAGGAAAAAAAAGAAAGACAAAAAAAGAAGGAAAAAAAAAACGCCTGCCGGAAGTAGATTCTGTGAGGTTGCTGTAGGTGGCACAGCTGCTCCACTGTTCCGTTCCGCCGGTCCCTTTGTGGCGCCGGCCAGGGGGGGAACCAATAGGAGGCTGCTGATCTCTGTGGGAAGCCTTGGCACGGCTCCTTTGCTCGGACACCAGCCTAGGGGTCCAAAATTCCTCAGGACTCCCAGCCTGCTGAGCTGAGTGCGCTGGGGCGATTTTGTTCTACTGTTGGGCCCTTGTTTCTTTAAGACTTTTTAGAAAGTGTGCACTTTTCTTTTGTCCCGGGGAGCCGGCTGATAGGACCCGGCTGCTCCGTCCCTCTCAGATCCTGCCTCTCTGTCTCCTGTCTCCGATACACCGCGCAATGTGTGTCAGCACTCCCAGCACAGATCACCAGGGCTGGTTATTTGGCAGGCCCATGCCTCCACACCCTCCCTGCTCCAAATCCTTTCCTCCCACCGGTGCACTGGGGTGGGGGAGTGCTCGGGTCCCGCTGGGTCACAGCCCCGTATCCTACCCGCTTCGTGAAGTGCTGAGTCCCTGCAGGTGCAGTTCTAGCCTGGCTGTTGTACTGTATCTTTTAGTCTCTCTTTTAGGAATAGTTGTATTTGTTGTATTTTCATAAATGTATATGGTTTTGGGAGGAGATTTCCACCGCCCAGCTCATGCCGCCATCTTCCCAGAAGTCCTTGCCAGTGCTGTTTTATTGCTCATACACCTTTGCACACTTGTACACATCTCTCACTCTCTTTGTAGATGTGACGCTGTTGGGTCAAAGAGTCAGTGCGTTATAAAATTGGAGGGGGAATATCAATCGTTTTCCCTCAAAATGGTGCCAATCCTCTTTCCTATCAGCAGTGCGGCAGGATGCCTGTTTCCCCTCACCCTTGCCATCATCAGACCTTTTGATTTTGCTCACAGGCAGGTGAAAAAATGGCCTCTCCTTGGTCAATTATATTTATTTAATAACAAATGAAGCTGAGGATTATTTTTGTATGGTTATTAGACATCTGTTCCTGTCTTTTATCCATATTTCCATTGAGTTGTTTTTCATAAGAACTCGTTCTATGTTTTCCCCTTTGACATTTAGTTTTTGACTTTATGATATTTTGTCAGAGAGAAGTTTTCACTTTTATGCTGTCAAATTCATCAATCTTTCTTCTCCCCTCTCTGCCTCTCAATCTATACCCATCTGTGCATATGTGGAGGAAAAATGCTCTAAGTGTCAACACCAGCTACTTCTGGGAAGGGAGGACTGTGATGACTTGTAACTCATTTCTTTGTGTTTGTCTTTATGGCTTGATTTTTTTTTATATAAAGAACATTATTATTTTTATAAAGACTATTTGTTACTTTCAAAAAAAACAAAACAGCACCTGGATATATGTCATCCTTAAAGTTTTTTTATATAAAGCATAAAATCATCATTGCATTCTGCATCTTTTCTAAGTTTAAACCAAAATGCTAGTATTTTCAGAAATTTTGAAAATTAAAAATGTTCCAACAAATGCACAGCAATGAACAAGACCCGGTTGGAAGTGCTGCCCTTTGCTGAGCAGCCTGAACCTGCCAGGAGCCGTGTGTGAGCACCTATCAGTGTCACATAAGCCTGATCAAGGCCAAGCACTGATCCAGATCGGGGACCTGATGCCAGATTTCCTGACCGCCAAGTCTTTGCTAGAGCAACTGATAAATTACTTCGTTATACTTTGCAAATCAAACTTCCCCTAAATTTGGGAACCACTGAGCGGCTGAGCTGCCCTGAAAACTGAAAGAGAGATATGCAACTCAAGTGTCAGAGACGTGAACAAACAAGCCAAGCGAGGGTGGTGATAATTTATACCCCTTGAAGACGCACACCCACGAACACTCTCTCCCTCACAGAAATGAAATCCTGTGATTTTTCTGTTGGATAGGAAAATAAGCATCTATTGCCAAAAACTGCCATGAGAAGTTGCAGAAACAATCCTGTTTGCCGAGCTTTCTCACAGACCCCTGCTGCAGAGGGCGGGGGTTGATGACAGCTCTGTCGTCAGGCCCTGGGGCTGTTGCCTTCCCTGGGTGCTGGCTCTGTGCAGCTTGCTTGCTTTTTCTCCATTTTAATGGTTAGTTCCTAAAATACTTCGGAACTTTTCTGCATTCTACAGAAAATAAAAGGTCTTTTATCTCTGGGTGTTTCTCTTACTCCAGTGGAATGAAGGGTGAAAAACGAGAGGAGAAATAATCCCTTTTTCTTTTTGTGTACTTAATAAATGGCTTTTAGGCATGAGCTCCCTGGGACAGCAGCAGCCACACTGTACTTTCTGTATCTTAGATAAAGGTCCTAAAGAAAAGGGGAGTCTTGATAAATGTTTAGTAATGACTGTTAATAAATAAAAGTAGCTTACACTGGCAACATGCCTAATGGTTCACAAAGCACTTTCCATTTTGAACTTTTGACCAGTTCTGTGAAGTGGATAGGGTCTTTTGTAGGTTTTATTTTTTGAGAGAGGTTAAAGAACTTGTATAATCAAACAGATAGCAAACAGAAGAATCCAGACTCTACCTCAGATTTTTCTGATTTCAATGCTATTTTGACTTCACCAAGCTATCTCTTTAATAATGATCAGCAAGTATTTATTTAAACACTCTCAAATCCTTACAAACCTCAAGAACAAGCAACAATAAAAGTCACCTATCAAATTTACTAGTATTATAAAAGTGAATGAATTCCTCTATAACCAGGATACGGAGAAATCCTTCTGAGTTAGATTTAATACCCAAATGTAATGAAAGATTGAACATTTGAAAGGATTAAGGAAACTTTTGTGTGGCAAAAAAGTATGAATCCACACACACAAAAAATTAGAGTTAATAAATAAGTGTGGTAAGATTGCATACAAGGTAAATATAACATTTGTATTTCTTACACTAGCAATGAACAATAGGAAAAGGAAATTAAGAAATCACTTCCATTTATAATAGCATCAAAAGAACAGAATACTTGGGAGTAAGTCTACCAAAAGAAATGCAAAACTTATACTACAGAACTTGGCTGGAAAAAATTAAGGAACACCTAAATAAAAAGAAATATCCCATGTCCATGTGTTGAAAGACTTAATATTGTTAAGATGTCAGTACTTCCCAACTAGAATACAGATTCAATGTACTCCCTATCAAACTCCCAGCTGTTTTTTCTTTCCAGAAATTGATAAGCTTACCCTAAAATTCATATAAAAATGCAAGGGACCCAGAACAGCCAAAACAATTGTGAAAAACATTAACCCATTTGGAGAAATTACACTTTCAAATTTACAGATTTCAAAACACTACAAAACTTGTACATGATGTTCATAGCAACATTTTTCATAATAATCATAAACTTATTACAGAACAAAAGTCATTAAGACAGTGTGATACTGACATAAACATAGACATATTGTAGATAAATGGAATGGAATTAAGAGTCCAGAAATAAACCCTTAAATTTATGGTCAACTGATTTTTGACATAGGTGTCAAAATAATTCAATGGTGAAACAATAGTCCTTTCAGCAAATGGTGATGGGACAACTGGATGTTGGACTCTACCTTATATCATATAAAAATATTAACTCACAATGGATCAAAGACCTAAAGTGTAAGAACTAAAACTAACACTCTTGGAAGGAAACATAGATACAACCTTTCATGAATTTAGATTAAGCAGTGGTTTCTTAGATTGGATGCCAAAAGCACAATGAAAGAAAACAAGGATAAACTGGACTTCATCAAAATTAAAAACTTTTGTGCTTAAAGGACACTATCAAGAGAATGAGAACACAACCCATATAATGGGAGAAAATATTTGGAAATCATATACCTAGCATCCAATAAAAAGAATTCTTACAGAATTTAAAAATAAAAAGAAAAATAACCCTATTAAAAAATAGGCAAAGGATTTACATAGACATTAAGATGTCAGTACTTCCCAACTAGAATACAGATTCAATGTACAAAGAAGAATATAAATGGCCAATAAGAATACCATACACAATATAATTAGTCATTAGAGAAATTAAAACCAAAACCACAGTGAGATACTGCTTCACATTCACTAGGTTGGTTAAAATAAAAAAGATAGACAATAAAGAGTGTTGGTAATGATGTGGAGAAAGGAGAACTCTCATACATTGCTGGTGAGAATTTAAAATGCTGAAGCTGCTTTGGAAAACAGCTTGGCAGTTCCTAAAAAAGTTAAAAATTGAGTTACTATATGACACAGCAATTCTACTCCTAGCCTTATAGCCAAGAGAACTGAAAACATATATCCATATAACAACTTGTACATGAATGTTCAGAGCAGTATTATTCATAATGCCTGTAAGATGGAAAAAACACAAATGTCCATCAACTGATGAATAGATGAACAAATGTGGTATATGTGTATGATGGAATACAATTCAGCCATAAAAAGAAAATTAAGTGCTAATACATATTACACACAGATGAACCTTGAAACACTGTACTAAATAAAATAAGTTGGGCACTGCATGTTGTATTATTCTATTTGTATGACATGCCCAAAATAGCCAAATCCATAGAAACAGAAAATAAATTGGTGGTTGCCAGGGGAAGAAGAGAGGAAGGAATGGGAAATGGCCCCTAATGTGTACAGGATTTCTTTGAGGTGATGAATATTCTAGAATCGGATAGTGGTAATAGTTCTACAACTTTGTGAATATAATAAAACCACTAAATTGTATACTTCAAAAGGGTGAATTTTATGGTGAATAAATCATCTCAATAAAAAACACTATGAACAAAATAAAAATGCAAACAACAAATTGGGTGAAAATATTTACAGTGTCACAAATAAAAGGACAATGTATGAAGAACTTTTAACAGTTAAGAGAAATAAGATAAAAATTCTATTAAAAAGTGGACAAATATGAACACTTCACAAAAAAATGAAAATTCACACACAAAAAAATACATTAAAGAAGTCCCTTAAACAATGAGGAGATATTCAATTCCATTTCAAATAAGAGAAATGCAGATTAAAACTATAATGAGTTGCCTTTTCTCACCTATCAGACTAGAACTAATTCAAAAGTTTGAGAAAACATTCTTTTGGAAGAGGCTCTGGGGAAATGAGCACACTTGAACATTGCTGGTGGAGATACAAATGGTTAGAAGTCCAGTGAAAGACAATTCGGCAGTATGCCACAAAACTACCAATATATTCTCCCTTAGACCAAGTAATCCCACTTCCAGGAATTTACTCTGAAGACACAACTCCCACAATACAAAAATATGTATGTATAAGATTATTCATTACAATATTATTTATAACTGCAAAATATTGGAACCTATCTAAATAATCCAAACATAGGAGACTATGTGAAAAAACTATAGTAGGTACAGAAAATGGATACCTCTGTACAAATGAATGAATATTTCTATGAATTGCTATAAAGTGATTTCCAGGATATATTGTTAAGTGAAAAAAGCAAACATACACACAGCAAATACATAACTTCCTGGGAAGAAGGAAGGACATTCCAACACTAGAATGTCAACTGATAAATGTGGATAGAATGGCAGAACGGAAAATCACTAATTCTTAGCCATCACAGTAAAAACTGGTTTGGGAATATTCATCAATGGATGCTAAGCCTAGAGGGAAATTTTGAAGAGGAGTAGGGTATTTACATGATCTTAGAAATGTCTCTCTACAGAACGCTTATTGGCTAAAAGGGGAGAAATGTTACTATACAGTGAAGAAGCTATAGTACATCACTGTGACAGGATGACAAAAATTAATGTCACCACTGAAGGGCAGGTGGACATCATGTGTCTGCAGATACAATACCCAAGGAAAATACAATTCTAGTTGGGAATGCCTTGTCCAAATCTAGTCAGGAGAAAACACCCAGACAAACCCAAACTGAGGCACAGTCTACAAATCAATTGGCTTGTATTCTTCAACAATTTCAGTGTCAGAAGAGTTACAAAGACAGGCTGAGAAACTTCTAGATTAAAGGAGACAAGAGTCATGATAACTAAATGCAATATGTGATCAAGGACTGAATCTTGCACTGGAGGGGAAAAACACTGCCATAAAGAACAGTATTGGGACAATGACAAAAGAGAATATGGTCTGTCCCAATGTTAACATTCCTCAGTTTGATAACTGTATTGTGGCTATATAAGAGAATATCCTGTTCTTATGAGGCATACACTGAAGTATTCAGGGATAAAAGGATATAATATATTCAACATACATTCAGATTAAAAAATATAAATATTTGAGTTTGTGTGTGTGTGTATGTGTGTGTGTACGTATGCTTATATAGATAAATAGAATGAACATGGCAGAGTAAAATGGTGAATCTGGTGGTAACTACACTCACCATGGTGAGCATTTCAAAATGAAAAAAAATTGTTGAATCACTGTGTTGCACACCTGAAACTAACATAATACTGCATATCAACTAAGTTTCAATTAAACATTTTTTAAAATAAATAAATAAGTAAAATGGTGAACCTGGGCTCCACCAAGAGACACTACCTAACCGATTTCCCATTCGCACAGCCTTAAGGGTTCCTAGGAGTGATAAGGTCTGATACCGTGGAAGGCCACACTTGCATTAGAATTCCTTTGCTGATCCCTGCCTTTAGACATTTGAATTTCTTTCTCCTGAGCCATGTTTCCTAAACTGTGGCCCATGAAACACTAGTATCTTACAGACTTATCAGACCCTTCTCTTGATTCACAATCCACATTTGCATTTTCAGTGCACGTAAAACCATGTGTTGAAGACATCCATTTAATTTTAACAATATTTCTCAAATTTATTTAACTACAGACTCTTCTTCTAGGAAGACCTATGAACTCTCATGAGATGCTAGTACTCTATGTATGGAACGTAGTTTGGGAAATGCTTCTCTAAACGAAAATCAGATGTGTGCCATGCAGACTGTTGGGCCTTAGAAGCCATCTTTAGAAGCCAGTGAATTCTTTTAGGAGCAATGGCTTTTGCTGGGTGACTGTGAGCATAAATATTATCAGTTGTCTTTCTCTGAACTTTACAGACTGGTGCAGCAAAGATAGCTTTGAGACCTTGAGGGCATATCTGGATTTAGTTAAGAAAACAGTTAGGAAAAATGGACTAAGAAAGAAACCTTAAAATTAAATTTCAGACTCTATTCTATCAAATGAGAGTAAAATAATATAAAAAACATGGCAAGGTTGGTGAGAAACTGGTCCAATTAAGAACAAAGAAAAACCAGCTTCTGGTGGTGAGGTAAATCAGAATAACCTTTTGGAAGAATGTCAGTATGAATCAAGAGCTATAAAATCATCTTTCCACCCAGGAGTTTAAAGCTTTTTAGAAATTTACACCAGCAAATAATTTAAGAAAAGAAGAAATTATTTTGCATAACAATACTTAGAATTATTGATACTAACAAAAAATTACAAAGCCACTAGTGTTCCTATGCTTAGTAAGTACCATCAGCCATACAGTGACCTAAACTAGAAATCTGTCATAAAGCTGGACTCCTCCATCTCCTCTCTTTCCCACATCTGCACAACTCCCAGGCCTGCCATTTCTACTCTCCATGTAGCTCTCAAATCTGTCCCGGTCTCTCAAACCCTGGACATGGTCTCAGTCCAGGCTGTCATCATCCCCTACCGGGACCGCAGTGGCCATCTCCTGAGTCATCTCTCTGCTTATCTTTCTGCCGTTCAGTACATTCTCCATACCAAAGAGCCATCCTTCTAGGCGGACAATCTGATAATGCCAATCATGCTGCTTGAAAACCTTTAAGTGCCCTTTGGATGAAGCTCAAATTCCTTAACATGCCTTCAACACCCTACCTGAATGATAACCATCCAATGCCTTCACCATTTCATTGCCTAAGCAGAGGAAACTTCTTGCAGTTGCCTGAATGGGTCAAGCTTTGTCTCACCTCCAGACCTTTGCACATGCTCTTCCTGCTGTCTGGGCCAGTCTTCCTCACCAATTAGTACTTTTTGAAACAGGTATCTATGTTTATTGCCCTTTTTTTCTCACATCTCACCCACTATACAGTGTGGTTTCTGTCCTCATAATTGCCCCAGTGTTTCCATAAAAAAAAAAAGAAAGAATAGGAAAGAGAAAAAATTTTAAATTCATGTCAGACCAAATATCAGGCACTGTGCTAAGCACTTTACAAATATTAACTCATTTCTGCCCCAGCAACTCCATGTCTTCTGCAGCAGCAAAAGCTATCAAAAGACGTAGAGGATATCTCTTTCATTTTCACTTTTACTCTTGTTTTTCTGGCAAATTCTTCTCTTTTTCCTTTGCCAGGTTATCCTTCTTTATGGGACCACTGAACTCCAAATTTCTTCAAGCCTCTGTCTTCAGTTTTTCCTCTTCTCATTCCATGAACCCTCCATAGGTGATCTCATCCTCTCTCAAGGCAATTACTGTGCATAAGCACATGACTGCCTGACCTATTTTCTGAGCT
>JAVSCE010020282.1:0-168804 GCA_032199065.1 Smutsia gigantea | reverse complement strand
ATAGCCCAAATCTCATCATGTGGAAATGTCAGGCAGACCCAATGGGACAGTCTTCAAAATAACTTCCCTGGTACTTTTGAAAATTGCAGTGTCATGAAAAACAAAGTGTGAAGGGCTTTGGTGTCCCAGATGAAGGGGGCTCTTACAAGATAGGCCAACCACATGTGATGTGTGATCTTGAATCTGGATGAGAGAAAAGAAATTTCTATAAAGGATGTTACTGAGATAATTTGAGAAAAATGAATATAGACTATATATTAGATAAAAGTGTTATATAAATATTATGTTCCTGGATTTGATAAGTGTGCTATGACTACATGAGAGAATGTCCTTGTTCTTAGGAAATGAACACTGAAGGATGTATGGATAAAAAGGGATGATTCTTTCTGTAATTCTCAAATGGTTCAGGAAAAATATTTGTGGTGTGTGTAGAAAGAGAGAGAAATTGCACATGGCGAAATGATAGCAATTGGTGAAGCCGGTTGAAGGGTATGCAATAGTCCTTTGTTCTATTCTTCCAACTCTTCTGTAAATTTGAAATTATTTCAACATAAAAAGTTAAACAAAAAACTGAGTGATTATTAATCATCTACCTGAGGAAAGGTGCTCTTTTCTGATTGAGGCACTGTCACCAAATAGAAAGCATTTGCCAAGTCCAAAGCGACTCTGTGGATCCCACATGGCAGAACTGATGGCAGAGTTGGTAGATGAACTTGCAGTATTATTTGTAAGTATACTTCAGAAAACAAGCTTGAGTTTCTTAGAACTCTCTCAGATGATTGTTACCTCCTAAAGATAAATCAGCTCATTTTATAAACGTTGTGGGGCTCCTATGTCAAGAACGTTGCTAGACACTGGGGCTACAGTGTTATATAAATATTATGTTACTGGATTTGATAAGTGTGCTGTGACTGCATAAGAGAATGTCCTTGTTCTTAGGAAATGAACACTGAAGGATGTAAGGATAAAAAGGCATGATTCTTTCTGTAAGTCTCAAATGGTTCAGGAAAAAATATTTGTGGTGTGTGTAGAAAGAGAGAGAAATTGCACATGGCTGGGGGTCTTGTCCTTAAGAGTACTGACGGTAGGGGAGGGGGAACAGCTGTAAAGACAAATTTAATATTTTTCCACACAGCCAAGTTAGCAGAGAATGCAATCATTAGGGAAGTATGGGGGAATGGGTGTGGTAGGGTAGAAGGGGGTGACAGTGAAGCCCTGGAAGTGGCACTTGGTGAGGGTAGAGGGACGGAGTGGGAGAGATTGCAGGCAAAGGGAGGAGTAGGGCAGAGGCAGTAAGGATTTGGTGCTGGTGAAGTGTGATATAATCTTCTAATTTCCAGTCTGTAATAATAAAAAAGAAATTCGTTTTTATTTCAGTTACATTTTGAAGACACTAAAATAGTGTAACACAATTAACACTAGAAAATATGCAATAGAAATTATTTTTTGATAAACCATTTTTATCTTGTATGAAATGGCATCTCATTAAAACTTGGAATTTCTCTTTTGACCTTGGTACCTACTGCAGTTTTTGTCAGATTTGAATAACACATGGACCTTTTTTTAAGGAGCAAAATTCCCAACAATCACATCTGCAGATGCTTAGCAGTTGGTGGATCTCAGGTTGAGAAACACTGAGTTAGGGAATGAAAGTCTTATTTTATGAAAATGTCTTTCAATTACAAATTACTACTTTAAAAGAGATATTTTGTTACGGTTGGTAAAATTGTTTTGGAATATCAAAATAAAAGCAAAAAAATAATTGAAGTACAATTATCAAACAATAAAAATATTTGCCTTCTTTGAGGCAAAGCTTAATATTCTTTTTTTATTAAGATATTATTGATATACATTCTTATGAAGGTTTCACATGAAAAAACAATGTGGTCACTACATTTACCCATATTACCAAGTCCCCACCCATACCCCAATGCAGTCACTGTCCATCAGTATAGTAAGATGACACAGATTCACTGTTTGCCTTCTCTGTGCTACACTGTTTTCCCCATGATCCCCCACAGCATGTGTACTAAACATAATACCCCTCAATCCCCTTCTCCCACCCTCGCCACCTGCCCTCCCCACCCCTCCCCTTTGGTAACCACTCGTTCCATCTTGGAGTCTCTGCGCCTGCTGCTATTTTGTTCCTTCAGTTTTACTGCGTTGTTATACTCCACAAATGAGGGAAATCATTTGGCACTTGTCTTTCTCTGCCTGACTTATTTCACTGAGCATAATATCCTCCAGCTCCATCCATGTTGTTGCAAAAGGCAGGATTTGTTTCCTTCTTATGGCTGAATAGTATTCCATTGTGTACATGTACCACTTCTTTTTTATCCATTCATCTACTGATGGACACTTAGGTTGCTTCCATATCTTGGCTATTGTAAACAGTGCTGCAATAAACATAAGGGTGCATATGTCTTTTTGAATCTGAGAAGTTGTATGCTTTGGGTAAATTCCAAGGAGTGGGATTCCAGGGTCAAATGGTATTTCTATTTTTATTTTTTTGAGGAACCTCCATATTGGTTTCCACAATGGTTGAACTAGTTTACATTCCCACCAGCAGTGGAGGAGGGTTCCCCTTTTTCCGCATCCTCACCAGCATTTGTTGTTCTTTGTCTTTTGCAAGGTGGCTATTCTTACTGGTGTAAGGTGATATCTCATTGTGGTTTTAATTTGCATTTCCCTGATGATTAGTGATGTGGAGCATCTTTTCATGTGTCTGTTAGCCATCTGAATTTCTTTTTTGGAGAACTGTCTCTCCCTATCCTCTGCCCATTTTTTAATTGGGTTATTTGTTTTTTGGATGTTGAGGCATGTAAGTTCTTTATATATTTTGGATGTTAACCACTTGTTGGTTATGTCAATTACAAATATATTCTCCCATACTGTAGGATGCCTTTTTGTTCTGTTGATGGTGTCCTTTGCTGTACAGAAACTTTTTAGTTTGATGTAGGCCCATGAGTTCATTTTTGCTTTTGTTTCCCTTGCTTGAGGAGATGCGTTCAGGAAAAAGTCGCTCATGCTTATATTCACGAGATTTTTGCCTATGTTGTCTTCTAAGAGTTTTATGGTTTCATGACTTACATTCAGGTTCTTGATCCATTTCGAGTTTACTTTTGTGTATGGGGTTAAACAATAATCCAGTTTCATTCTCTTGCATGTAACTGTCCAGTTTTGCCAACACCAGCTGTTGAAGAGGCTGTCATTTCCCCATTGTATGTCCATGGTTCCTTTATCATATCTTAATTGACAATATATGCTTGGGTTTATATCAGGACTCTCTAGTCTGTTCCATTGGTCTATGCGTCTGTTCTTGTGCCAGTACCAAATTGTCTTGAGTACTGTGGCTTTGTAGTAAAGCTTGAAGTTGGGGAACATAATTCCCCCAGCTTTATTCTTCCTTCTCAGGATTGCTTTAGCTATTCAGGGTCTTTTGTGGTTCCATATGAATTTTAGAATGATTTTCTCTAGTTCATTGAAAAATGCTGTTGGTATTTTGATAGGAATTGCATTGAATCTGTAGATTGCTTTAGGCAGGATGGGCATTTTGACAATATTAGTTCTTCCTATCCATGAGCACAGGATGTGTTTCCATTTATTGGTATCTTCTTTAATTTCTCTCATGAATGTCTTGTAGTTTTCAGAGTATAGGTCTTTCACTTCTTTGGTTACGTTTATTCCTAGGTATTTTATTCTTTTTGATGCAACTGTGAAGGGAATTGTTTTCCTGATTTCTTTCCCTGCTAGGTCATTGTTACTGTATAGGAATGCCACAGATTTCTGTGTATTAATTTTCTATCCGCCACTTTGCTGAATTCAGATATTAGATCTAGTAGTTTTAGAATGGATTCTTTAGGGTTTTTTATGTACAATATCATGTCATCTGCAAACAGGGGCAGTTTAACTTCTTCCTTGCCAATCTGGATGCCTTTTATTTCTTTGTGTTGTCTGATTGCCATGGCTAGGATCTCCAGTACTATGTTGAATAGAAGTGGGGAGAGTGGGCATCCTTGTCTTGTTCCTGATCTTAAAGGAAAAGCTTTCAGCTTCTCACTGTTAAGTATAATGTCGGCTGTGGGTTTGTCATATATGGACTTTATTATGTTGAGGTACTTACCCTCTCTACCCATTTTGTTGAGAGTTTTTATCATGAATGGATGTTGAATTTTGTCAAATGCTTTTTCAGCAAGTATGGAGATGAAGATGTGGTTTTTGTCCTTCTTTTTGTTGATGTGGTGGATGATGTTGATGGATTTTTGAATGTTGTACCATCCTTGCATCCCTGGAATAAATCTTACTTGATCATGATGGATGAACCTTTTATGTATTTTTGAATTTGGTTTGCTAATATTTTGTTGAGTATTTTTGCATCTATGTTCATCAGGGATATTGGTCTGTAGTTTTCGTTTTTTGTGGTGCCTTTGCCCGGTTTTGGTATTAGAGTGATGCTGACCTCATAGAATGAGTTTGGAAGTATTCCCTTCTCTTCTGTTTTTGGAAAACTTTAAGGAGAATGGGTATTATTCCTTCTCTGTATGTCTGATAAAATTCAGATGTGAATCCATCTGTCCTGGGTTTTTGTTCTTAGGTAGGTTTTTGATTACCAATTCAATTTCATTGCTGGTAATTGGTCTGTTCTGATTTCCGTTGCTTTCTGGGTCAGCCTTGGAAGGTTGTATTTTTCTTGAAAGTTGTCCATTTCTTGTAGGCTATCCAGTTTGTTAGCATATAATTTTGCATAGTATTCTCTGATAGTTCTTTGTATTTCTGTGCTGTCCATAGTGATTTTTCCTTTCTCATTTCAGATTCTGTTTATGTGAGTAGACTCTCTTCTTTTCTTGATAAGTCTGGCTAGGGGTTTATCTAGTTTGCTTATTTTCTTGAAGAACCAGCTCTTGCTTTTGTTGATCCTTTCTATTGTTTTATTCTTCTCAATTTTATTTATTTCTGCTCTAATCTTTATTATGTCTCTCCTTCTACTGACTTTGGGTCTCATTTGTTCTTCTTTTTCTAATTTCATTAATTGTGAGTTTAGACTGCCCATATGGAATTGTTCTTCTTTCCTGAGGTAGGCCTGTAGTGCAATATACAGATTTCGTGGTGTTGAATTATTGTTGTCATTTTTTGTCCATATATTGCTTGATCTCTGTTTTTATTTCTTCATTGATCCATTGATTATTTAGAAGCATGTGATTAACAAAGCTTAATATTCTTAACGTGTAATCTTTACACAAATTTGTAATACATTCAGATACCCATAAGTACCTGGGCAAAGATCCCGAATAATTTACAGTAGATGAAATAGAAATGTGTAACAAGCATTTGAAATGTTCACCTTCAACAATTACTAAACAAACAATTAACAATAAAAGACTATTTTTGACTTGTAATATTAGCAGATCATTTTTAAAAATTGACTTGTGTTATTTAGGATATTTAATGATGGAAAAAATTGCAAGGAATCTAATTATTCAACAATGTGGTGATAAGTAAAATACAAATTGATGAACTATGACATTTCTTAGATATCAAATGATGTTGAATATTGAAAGTTTTTAAATAATAGAAATGCTTATACTATCACATTAAATGTAAGAAGCAATAAACAAAAGATACAATTTCAATCTCAAAATATACACATATTTTGATAATTATTCAATAGTAATAGAAGATGTTAACAATAGGAGAAGCTTCATGAAGAGTACAGAGAACCTGTTCTATTTTTGCAATTTTTCTGTAAGTCTAAAATTATTTCAAAATAAAAAGTTAAAAAACATACATAGAAAAAGGACTGAGAGGAAAAATTACAAAATTGTAGTAATGATTTCTACATAGTAAAATTAAGTAGCTTTTCCCTTTCATTTAGAAATGCTTTTCTGTAACATATTTTTACAATGAGTTATGTGTTGTATATTCATTAAAAAACAACAGAACACTCCCTAAAATTAGGAAATTAAAGGCTAAACTCAAAATAAAAATGCTATCTGTCACAACCAGTTTGTTGGGCAGCGTGGGAGCTAAACATAAAAACATAAATTTAAGTGGTGAAAAAAGGGTACATGTCGATGAAGGTAAGGTAGAGACATTAACTGGTTAGGGATGCATTTTACAGGTGGATGTGAAGTGTGAGAGTAGATAGTAAAAATACAGACAGATTTAAGAGGCTGTGACAATGAGAATTTTATTTTATTTTAATAGTAAAGAAGAGAATGAAGACTCATATAAGAAGTAGATAATGACCAGTATTTTATATATTTGAAGAGAATTAAGATAATTCTCTAGGTTTTTAGTTAGTGTAAATTTAATAGATTATGGGAGTAGATTATTCCTAAAAGATGGATTTTTAATAAATTTAAATCATTTGCTTTAAATAACCATATGCATACTTGTTTTTATCACAGACTCTTTTCTAAGCAAGTCAACTTTGCTGTGATTCAGGTGTTCTGAAGAGACAGCCTCTTATCTTAATTAGTGACAAAGGTAATCACCTCCTCAAATTAAGTCCTTCTTGCTCTGGACTTTTGAAAAAATATTGTTCGCTCGGTATTAAATAAGGACAAAGAGAAAGATGAATAGACACTATGGTGTCATGAGGAGCTGCACTTGAAAAACTGCAGCAAGTTAGACCTTGTGGTTCTCAATTTTTTCCTATCTCACGACCTCAGAGCTGCATGGGATCCTCCCTCCTGTGCCTGGGGGCTCCTGACAGCAGTGATTCTGGGGAAGCTGCGGTGAGCAGGGGCTGTGTGGTTTGTAAAAGCATGTCCACATACGTACTCTGGTCAGTTCTCAAACTGCTCCCTTTCTCCTGCATCACTCCCTCTACCTCAAGAGTTATTGCCAGTACCGGAACCTTTAATATTTATTTTACAGAATTATTGTTTTCAGCCTCCTTTCTCATATTGAGATAATGACAGAGCTTGCTCCTTGGAGAAGCAACATGGAGTCACTTGTTCCTTGGAGAGGGACCGTGAGGCTCCATTTCAGTTTGGGCCCTGATTCCGGTTATTTGTCTCCATAATTAGGTTTTAAGCCCCTGGCAGGCACAGACTCATCCATCTTTTTACCCTCTTCAGGCCTAGCCTTTAACTTTGCAAAGGTGGTTACTTAGTAAATGTTTATTGAAAGTTAATACTAATTTCCTTAAGAGCAAATTTTATTCCTTTATGAAGGAAACTCTATTCCTTGCTATGAAAAAAGTAAAATGTTGCATAAGTTAAAATAGAATTTATAGAATATATAACTTAAAACTGATCAAAGCTTTGATCTTTGGCTGAATATTTTAAAAAGATTTAAAGGGTTATTAAAAATAGGATCTAAAGGTTTTAACAAGACATTTAAAAAAAGGGCCCAAAATTTGTCTAAATCTACATAGGCTCCTGAGGGCTGTAAATGCTTTGTACTGTGGGGGTGGTCACTGACAGGGACCCCTGCTCCTACAAATGTGTTACAGGGAATTCTGTGTGCATCCCAACCCTCTGCCTTCTAACTGGGGATTAAAATTGTTCAAGTATGAAAACTGGGGAATGGCCAACTTAAAGGACATTTTCTCTTATGCAAATATACAGTGTTTTTAATGTATTCATACCTAAGGTAGATTTAGATTAGTTTTTTAGGTCTGTTTGTGCATCTATAAAAGAGAATAACAATTATCTCACAGGCCAAAGTAAGTACTAAACTGGCACAGTGCCTGAAAAGTATATATATGCTGAATAAATTGTGGTTTTTATTATTGTTCACAAATAGAAATTCAGAACTGAGTTACAAATGGTTAAGTGTATTTGCAGGAGAATTACCAAGGTCTTATTACACTTCAACTACACTGTGGTTTAGACTGGCCTATGCGTGCAGAGAACAAAGCATTGCTGCCACGTGTAACAATGTTTTAAGGGAAAGTAACTTCTCAAAACTATTCAGTTGGCATGTTTCTGGAATGTTGGAACCACGGTACACTCCTAACTTGACTGTTAACCCTAACCCTTTTCCATATTGCTCATTTAATATTTGTCTCTCTTTGCTGAATATCGGTTATTAGTTAACTTTGAAGGGGCATCACAACTTTCACTACTGGAAAGAAGCCATTTTCACAGTAAAATCCACATTTTTTTTTAACTTCTGTAAATTGTTGTTTCTGTTGGCTTCCATTTAATGTCTAGTTAGCTTGCAGGTCTTTGACCTTAAGTTAATGAATGACTTTCTCTATAGTGTTTGTAAGTCAGACTCCTTGGGCTTGAGTCATTACTTAACTTACTCTATAATTTAACTTTTTATTTTTTAATCCAATTTTTATACATGCAATAAATGGGAAAAACTATGATGATTAGAAATCTACTGTAACAGAAAGTCACAAAAAATTGCATAGATCTTGGAAAAAGCTTGTCCATTCATAGGACCACACTTGTATGTGTGTCGAGTAGAACAGAAAGCTGTAGCATTACCAGCACCACAACTATCAATAGAAAATATTCAGTAAACATAACATTACATGTGAAGCTGTACCAGGTGTCATGATAAGAGAATCCCATTAGGAACAGTGACCAGGAATTACTTACACAGAATTGACAGATGGACAGAATAAAAACATTAAACAAATATCTATTTGCATGCACTGTGGTTTTCATTATATACATAAGTCAAGTACAAATTAAATTTTGGCATGTGGGAAATATTAATTCTGTGACTGAAGTAGAGATGAGAGATACAATTTAAGACTTTCATGTCTTGTTGAATTAATGAACGACAGTAACAATGTGACTATATTCTCTTGAGTGTCAGGATTATAGGGCATCCATTTTGACAGCCACCAGGACAGGACATCAGGATAGAGGCAGGAAGATTAATGGCTGTTACTCTCTAAAGTGGGTCCTTCAAGGCTAACCCAGACTCTGAGTGGGCCTGGTGCACCTGAGGAAGCTAATGCCCACTGCTGCATTTCAGGATGTGCCCTTGTCTCCTGCGGCTGGGGGAGGGGCTGTGAAGGGGGAACACCAGTAATTTTGTGCATGTAGCTACAGGGCAATGTATGGCTTCAGGGACAACAAGAGGAACACCAGCGCCAGAGATAACCAAGATGGGACTTGGGTAAATCACGTAGCACCAAAAATTGCCTCAGAGAAGAATAATATACTTCATTTGAAACTGATGCGAATTTTATGTTTCCAAGTGCCTGTGTTAGCAGCAAAGCCGGTAAACATTTAAATAGGCTTTCAAGTGGATAGTTAACTCAGACTGTCTACTTCACCTTAAATGGGAGTTCCTCTGTTCACTCTTTATTCACTTTGGCAATTGAAAAGCAGTCTTTATAGTACGTCTTAAAGAACACTGAGGATTTATTTGTATTGACATCTTAATTTTGCTAAGTGCCAATAAATGTTTTATACTCACTTTTCTAATAGGAAATTGTCTTAAAGAAAATATTCATTGTAAAATTTAAGAATTATATTTAACTCATATTTCCAGAAGCCACAAAGCTATTTCTACACTTATCTCTACATCTATGTATATATCTACATCTACATATATATCCATTTCTATTGTCCAATGGCCACACTCTGAAACATGCTTACATTACAGAAAACAGAAATTTACATGTTTAGATGGAGTTAATAACTTTAAAAATCATATAAAAATTAAACATACTTTAAAAAAGTGACTGCAATAAGTGAAGGCAAAGGCATAACATTTTTTTCTACCCTAACAGATTTGATGAAGACTCATCTGTTTATTCTTGGATTTTCTATTTGACTTCTATGCCTGGCCTCACTTCTGTAGCATGTATTAATAACACTGGAATATTACAGAGATTAAAATTTGTAAAGTTACCATATTTTTGCATAGTTAATTACTTCTTTTTTTGGGCTCCTGTGGCACATTGTGTATACATATATTAGCTGTCATCTTACTGTACTATAATTATTTGCTTACTTCTCTGTCCCTCTCATGAAACAGAGTTCTTAAAAGAAGGAAATTATTCTTGTTATCTATAGTGGCTAGCACTATGTCTCTGGCTTCTAAAAGACACCCAGAAAATGTTTAATGAATGAAGGAAAGTTTTGTAGTCTGTGAGTAATATGCAGCAATTCTTTGTATGCATCATGATGGTATATCAGAAATTGATTCTGAAACAGTTAATCCTTGTCTTCCCTTTTTATCTTGCCTTCCTGATGACAGAAATTCTATTTTAGTGTGATGACCGCATGGCCACCTCCTGTTGATAACTAGTGGGCACACCTCCATTCCATGATGGACAGATGGACAAGCCTGCTGTTATTCTTGGCCATAAGACTGTTTTTGCCTACTCTCTTAGATGTATCAAACATGTCTTTCTTCCTCTCTTTTTTTTTCAAGACTGTACACATTTGCTCTTAACTTTGTCTTGCTATACTTGCAATATTAGAGCTCATAAGCAGGCTCTGGAAGACAGATAAGCAGAAATATTTCAAGAGATGCATGTTATCTAACATAAAAGAAGAAGACTCCATGGAAGAGAGGCCATAAAATATTGCTATTATCCAACTGAAGAGAGTAGATCTTCTCATTTTCTTTGCTACCATAGCAGGATTGATTAGAAGAGAAAGTTGCAATGTATTTCTGGAAAAAGAGATCCAGATTATGGCTACCAATTTGAATGAATTGTTCAGCTGGATGACTCCACAGAGTTGTCATTCATTCAAATTTAATATATAACCATAAACATAAATAATAGTTGCTTCAAATTAGCAAAATGAACTGCAGTTGCACAGATAAGGCGTTGGCATGGTATAATGTTTTTAAGCCATATATACAACATCCAAAAGCATTTTGATATAGATTTTATTTTCATAAGAAAGAGCAGAGAAGGAAATTAATATTTATTTAGTTTCTATATAGACCAAGCATTTTTATGCTTTTTCTCAGAATTACACTGTGAAATAAGTGTTATTATGATTATTTTATAAAAAGAGATTATGATTATTTTATAAAAGCTCAAAGTAATTTGTTCAAGGTCACAGAACTAGGAAGTGGCAAAACTGATTCCAAATCAGGTCTTTCCCACTCAAATTTATTCTCTACTTACCATGTTGGATTAGCCAGCATTCAGTCAGTTTTCAAGAAATTTGGTTTTTTATTGGGTAAATAGTAATATTTTAATGCACCTTCCATAATTGTGAATGGAATAACTAAAAATATTTCTGCTCAGCTAGTTGGGGCATTTTCCCCTTTTCCAGATGAGTAAGTGTGTTGGTTGAAAAAAAATGATTCAATAATGTGATGCAAGGGTAGCATTCTGAAGTTTTGGAAGGGCTAGGCTAGAAAGCAGAGTGCTCTAGAGTTTCATGTACATTCTTCGGGAACTACTGGTCTCCTTACCAGCAGTCACGATTTGTCCTGGCTATCTTGTCTGCCTAGGGAACCCACATCTGGGCTGGCATCAGGGGGTCTGACCAGAGCCCTTGGCTTCATTCTTGTTTTGACCCAATTCATGGAACACCAGTGATCTCAACTGACAAAGGGCACTGAGGTGAGAATCATTCCAGGCTTCTGGAGCTTTCTCAGAAAGCATCAACTTGTGGCTAGATTTTTCTGAGGCCCACTGGGATTGTTCCTGTATGTGTCCAGATTCTAGGAGAGCCCTTGAACTGACTGCCCTTTTTCATGGAGAAGGGCAGTGCAGGCCCCAAATTTCCTCTGGATGTTTGAGCAGTCACCCCTCCTCCTTGGGCATGGTGGCAGGGTACATGTGGAAGGGAAGAGATTCTGTGTGTTTTATGCTTTCCTCATCCTCCCCTCAAATATGAGTCAGGCTCATGTTCTCAGGGTGAAAGGACAGGGCCACTGGACCAATTGCTGGTACCTTGTAACTGAGTAACATGGTTGCTAAAATGGATTAACTCTGTGAACTGTCAGTTGTCATCCTGGTTTCCTTGGGTAAGGCAGACAGTGCCAGAGGCAGTCTCTAATTGTGTTAGATGATTATTTCTTCCAGAGAAGCAACCTCAATTATAATATGTCTAAAAATGAGAGTTAAGACAGAATTATCAATTGACTAGGTAAAATGTGATAAGTCAGTTTCATTCCAACTTAGTTAAAAAGGTGCTTGTAATATTTGAAAACTGCACTTTAGAGAGCGGTTCTGGAAAATCATAATTCCAAAATGTGGCTGTAATTTCTATGATGAGGAAATGGTCATTATTTATATTAAAATAGGTGTTTATTTGTCCCCCTTACCTCTTTTTTCATATTCCTTCAATTATGTTTTCCTGTAATTTAAATTTTGTAATTAAACTATATTTAAAATAATGCTTTGCCATTAAGAGATAGGTCACCTTTAAGAAGCTGATTCAGTAGTCTCAGTTATTTTGGGACTGGATTTGAGCCCAGTTCCTATTAATGAAGACTGTTTCCCTTGTCTTTTTCGAGGACAGTGGAATTAAAATATTGTTTTGTCTATTTACAGTCATGACACATTCTAGGCTTAGGTAAATACACCCAACTGAAAAATAACAGACCAACCAGCTCTATCACTTGACCTGAAGCTGTCATTTTTTGTTTCAACATTATATTCATGAGCATTAATATAAAAACTCTCTGTCAAAGGTTTGCTTTCTGTGTTTTGATTGCTTTAGAATGGAAATTTAAGTACTGCATTTGAGACGTGAATTAGGAGCGGGCGGTGGAGAGCGTTCTGGTTAGGGAGTCCGGAGGCCGGTTCTGTTCTTGATCTGCTGCCGCATGTGGGCCTGGACCAGTCACTTTAAATTTCTTAGAATCAGTTCCCTTTGTTTTAGAACCAGGGTGGTTAGACCAGGTTAGGGTGGCAAATAGGTGTGCCCTTGTCTTCCAGCTCTGATCAATGGGTGATGTCTGTGTAGAGGGCCACACTAGGGATGATGACGAGCCTCTTCTAGACTCAGTTGACAGGAGGACTGGGGGCAAGAAAGCCCCTAGTGTGCCATCTCTGAACTTGACATCTTCTTGGGTCATTTTCTGCATTCTAACAAGTTTCCAGGTGATGCTGATATCAGTGGATTGGGCAAGACTTTGGGAATCATTGGTTAGTCCAGTGGTTCTTACACCTGGCTGCTTGTTAGAATCACCTGAAGAGATTTTAAGAACCACCCATGCCCTACTGCAAGAGGAACTGAGAGCCGGCATTTCACTGGTCTGGGCTGAGAGTCTATCTGGATGTACATGGAGGATTAAATACTACTGGTCTAGTTTAACCTTCATTTTACAGATGAGGAAACAGATCTCAAGCAATTATCTATTCCCTTCTTTTTTAGTTCCTAGCATTCTGCACATTGTTTCTTACCCACTTGATTCTTGACTATATAAAGGTCAGGGGTGTGTTAATATAGATGCCACATAATAAAGGTTCAATAAACATCTGTTGTTGAGTTACTAATGTTGAAGGGAATAGGGAACCATTGAAGGTTTTTGACCATCAAAATGATATATATTGAAAGTAATATTTTAGGGAAATTCATTATTTGGAAGGGTAAGATAAAGAGATTGGAGATGTGATCTTCCTATAGCAATGTTCCTGCAGAGTCTTGCTACTCAAAGGGTGACAGAGACTACCAACATCAGCATCACTAGAAACCTTGTTAGAAATGCAGTTCTCAGCCCCCACCTCTGACCTACTGAATCAGACCTTACGTTTTTACAACATCCCCAGTGAGTTGTATGGACACAGAAGGTTAAGAAGCAGTGCATTAGGATATCATATGACCAATGCCTGGGTTTGTAGGGTAGCCAGGGGGATTGAGACAAAGCAGCGCGTATAAATGTCTGGGCAGGTCAGCTTTTCCTTAAGCCTTTTCCTTGGGATTCCAGTTCTCTGGGATCTTGATAGGTGTGTTCAGTGGTCAAAAAAGTTTGGCAAATACTGGGTTAAACAAACTTAAACAGGCTTCTTTATGGCCAGACTTCTTTTATCTTTTAATATGCTATTGTACTTTCCTAATCTTCATGAGAAAAGCTGTATTATATGGCTGCTTCTACATTTATTGATCATGGAACCCAGTTTGGGGGGCATCATCCCATGTTTACTACTTTGTGCAGCACCGTACAAAATAAAGCTGTAATAGGCCCTTTGTGATTATTAGGGTTCCAGACTTATAAGATATTCCAGCTCCTGGGCAGGAAACAATCTTACACTTCCCAAATTTAATATCCATTACTTATCTGTTCAGATGCCCAACCTTTCCATCACTGGTCCAGGTAAGTGACTTCACTTCTGACCCTTTCATTGGCTGAGCCCTGTTTGGACAGAGTCATAGGACCGCGCTCTGTTGGTTCTGTCAGTGCTGGTCTGGGAAAAACATTCAAGAGTTAGTTGCTGGTTATGGTATCTGATGGAAATGAGGAGGAGATGCTGGAAAATGTAATGGTTGCTGGTAACACACCGAAGTTTATTTTGTGGTAGGAATGAATTGAGGAGGTATGACTGAGAGAAATTACTTAGTGAACAAAGAAGGAAGATGGAAGTTTGATTGATAATTATGAGCTATAACATTTGTCGGCAAATTTATAGTCAAAGATAAAAAGAAGCAAGTGAACAGATATATTTGGGAACTAGGGTTGTTTTAGATTTAGAACAGCCCAAATGCCTTTTCTACAGTTTATTTCTGTTGGGGCCCTTTTTGAACATTCATGGCCAAAATAAACCCTGACAGGTTGATTATTCCACATTTTTTAACTCAGAAAACATTTGATTTTAAGTCATTCACCAATAAATTTCAAATATTTTAGATAATACTTTGTCTTACTTTTGTGTATCCTTGACATGAAATTTCACTTTTTTTGTGGGGGGGAGGTGACAGAATGCCTATTACCCTTAGTAGTAAGAGGAATCAAGATACTTTAGCAGTGATATCCTTACACTGGGCTGTGAGCCACATCACTTTAAATTTTTTTCTTCTCTGTTAATAAACCAATGAAAAGTATTTTTGATTTGGATCTGTCCCTTCAAGTGCTCAAAGGCTTTATTTTTTATTCCTTTTTCCTGACATTTGAAAAACTTAATTTCTTGCAAAATCAAGAAAGTACTGTTATTTTTAGTTATGACATCAGTATGATTTTCTTAGGAAATTTTCTCTTGAAAATTTGGATGTTACTTTAACGGGTAAACTTGGATATGTAAACATTTCAAAATCTGATTCAGTTGGTTTTTCTTTATTGTACCCTTAGTTGACAGAATTTCCTACACTCGCAGAAGAAATTTTGAGGAGAAGGGAGCAAAATTTTTAAAACCAAGCAGAATATATTGAATCAAGTAGTTTTTGATTTCAGAAACTTCTGGAGAGGATCAGTATAGTCAACCCATTTTTCTCCATCTCTAAAATCTATAGTTCCCAGAACACTATGACTAGGAGGATGATCCTGAGATATTATAAGCTGCTAAATCATCCCTAAGAAATTCAATTTTTCTTATTGTACTAGATTTACTAAGACAGAGAGGTGCACTGATTCATTACAGAATATGTAGAGGTCGGCCGTCTTTCAAAGGAGTGCTACGATGCTTGATCCGTCTTATTGTCAGGCTGCCGATGATGGGACATGCCACTGTGGAGGCAGCCCTGATTCTTCAGTGGAGTGGGACGTCGGAGACTCTGGTAGCTGAGTGACTCCCCTAGGCGATGTGGGCTAGGTTGGTGCACTGAGAACACCACATGCTGAATTTTGGACAGCATGGGTGGCTTGTACCAGCTACAAGCCCTCATAGTCAGTAAGGAAGAGAAAGCAGAGGCAGGAGTTGTTCCACATGCCAAAGGTAACTTAATGAGCCCCATTGAATGTACGTGCTAAGGAATGCCAGCACTTATTCTAGAAAGATTTTCAACCAGGATTGGAATTAGAGGTTCAAATTAAGCTTTGGGTTACCAGATGATCCCTTCACCTAAATATTTGTATAACATTCATCTAATAAAGGCCTTATCAAATATCAGGTACCAGGTTCTGTGCTGGGCACTAGAATACCAGGGCAAGAAAGAAAAACAGTATCATTGCCATCATACTGCTTGTTAACAAGAGTGGTTTACAGATAAGTAAACAAGATAACATAATGTAATATTATATGCTATTATAAGAGAAATATGGTAAACCATGATAGTATATAGAAGGGGGGCCCTTAACTTTCAGTTAAGGAGTCATGTATAAAGAGGCATCTACATGAAGGAAGAATAGGTATTAGACAGACCAAGAGGAGTTGGGGCATTCTGGGCGGGGTTTAAAAAGCATAGAGAAGCCCAGAGGAAGATCATAAACAAGGTTTTGTTTAGAGTATACAAATCTTGGGAAGAAAGAGAAATGGCTAGAAATAAGGCTAGAAAAGTAAACATAGACCAGACATGTAGGCGTTTATAAGCATTTGGGCTTTATTGTAGATGGACTAGAGAGCCGTTGAAAGGTTTTTCAGCAAAGAAATGTTGGAGGTGCATTTTCAGACAATGACTGTGATGGCTTTCTGGAGAGCTGGTTGGAGGGAGATTATACTGGAGAGAATGAGCCCAAGTGGGAGACTGTTCCGGAAGTTCACGTATGAGAAGATGGTGGCCTGTATGAAACAAATGATGGCACTCTTCATAGCTGGTGCTTTTGTATCTGGCACACTAGACATTAAAGTTATTTACTTTTGTATAAGATTGAAATGTTTATATTGTTCTTTAACTTGATATTTCCCATTTATAATTCTTTAAGAAACTTTTTATTTCCTCTTTCTGTAGCTTTGTAAATTCTTATGTTTTTTTGTTTCCTGCAAATAATCTTCTCTCCTCTTGACACATATGTCTTTTCTACCCTTTGTCATTGTGATTTCTTTTTCAAACTTGAGTACAGACAGTTAATGTTGAGAAGAGAAGTAATTATGATTCTAGTGAATGGATCTTGGTTGCCACAACTAGGGATAGGCGGAGATTTCCTGGGAATTACTAGTAGAAAAGAATTCAGTGATTCTCAGCATTGGAAGCAAAGAAAACAGTTTAAAGACAGTGTCCTTGGAGGGGAGAAGGCTTGCTGTACAGCAATCAGTGTAGTAGAGTTAGAAAAGTCCAGCATGGATCAACACCAAAGTGCAAAAAGTAATTAAGGGCACAAAAGCCACATAATATATGTCAAGATCAAAAGAGAAGCTGAGAAATTGTAGAGTGAAGTCGAGTTTAAAAATGACAGAAAGAGCAAAGGTAGAAAATGCCAAAAACATTTCATGTAAGACTAAAAATGCTGCAATATTACATGGGACACAAAAGGTCAGTGAACAGCCTAGAAAGGTGCCTAATGGATAGTCAGGGCAATCCATTGCCCGAGAGGGTCTTGTAGGCTTTGATTAAATGAAGTAAAATTAAATGAATTCTTTGTCTCAGTGCTCTTAAAAAGTACAGTCTTGCTAAAAAGAGAAATCAATTTAAAATGAAAGAAGTAAAATTGCTCCTTGGAAATGTTATCAACCAATAAGTAGTAAAGAAAAATTTGAATCCTCATATAGGACCAGATATACTTTCTTTCAGGATTAGTGGTATCAAGGCCAATAATTAATTCTTAGGTTTAGAAATCCTTTAAAAAAAGTATTCTATTGATTTTGTATATTTTGTTCCCAAATGTAGGCCAGTTTCAATGCTCTCTTGGCTTTCTGTCTGTGTCAGAGTTTGACACACCTGGCCCTTGTCAGGTAAGGCAAAGGCAAACATCAAGAGGATGTACAGAGTCCTAGCAAAAGAACTCCCAACCTATTAAACTTCCTTTTCTTTTTTTCTTTTTTGAGGACATGTGCTCATTGCTGTGTGAAGTAGAGATTTGGAGTAATGGGCATTGATCACTCTGGACATCCTTTGTCTAATTCAGTCTGGGCTGGTATAACAAAAATACCATAAGCTGGGTGGCTTAAACAATTAACATTTATTTTGCACAGTTCTGGAGGCTAGTAAATCTGAGATTTGCCAGCAGCCGGTTTCCTGGCTTCTTGTAGATAGCTGCCTTCTAGCTGTATCTGAGACAGAGCATGAGAGCAACGACAAGGGGAGAGAGAAAGGGAGACTCGGAGAGAGACTAATCCCAAAATGAGCGCTCCACTCTCATAACCTAATTACATCTCAAAGACCCTATATCCAAATGCTATCACATTGGGGATTAGAGTTTCATCATATGAATTTGGACACCACACAAACATTCAGTCCATAGCATCTTAGAGATACGAATTTTCCAGAGACCAAAATTGTTTTCTTAATTGCATGTTAAAGGCAGGATTCAAAGAATGGGTGTGCCGAATACAAAAGCAGAGGGATTTTCTGTTACTCTCTCAAAAAGGATTCAGAAACTATTTCATATGGTTAAGCCATATGAAATTCGTGTTTTTTTAAGTCAAAAACAGTTGAATGTTGGCAATGTAATGTAGGCCTACCTCATTACATAGTTTAGGAACCACTCTATTAAGATTGGTCTAATTTTTCTAAATTTCTCTTTTCCCGTTTCCTTAGGTCTGTTTCTCCACTGTGGTTAGAAATTAACCTATTAAAGCAAAACAACAAACAATTAAAGGTTTCTACTGTGCATGTTTTCAAGGGTAGAAAAGAAGGGAGACTGGTCCCCTGCCCCCCCCCCCACAAAAAAGGGAGCCTTGGGAACACAGAGGACATAATGGTACATTATCACTAGGAGGAGGAGGAGGCTGGCTGTGGACACGTGTTGGTGTAGCTGCATGGAAACAAGGGCAAGCCTGGCTTGAGAACAGGTTGAAGAGACAGGTAAGGTCCCCAGTTCTCTATGTTTTCCTAGAGAATAACTGACCCTGGGAGCTGGCATAGGTTAGTTGTTAACAGCTTGGCCTGTAGAATCAGATAAGTCTGAGTCTGAGTCCTGCCATAGTAAGAAGTTAGTTGCTGACTGATTTATGCTGTATTCCTGTTATTCTTGTGGAGACAAGGACCACAAAAGATGGAGTAGGTAGAAAAGCTGGGAACACCTGAGGGTGAACAGGAGGGCAGCTGTGATATATCACAGGCAGGGAAGAATTCAGCGGAAGTGGAACCCAAGGAGCTGGTCTGGAAGCCGTGTGGAGGACTCTGAAACCTTAGGAAGCTGTTGGGGGTCCTCCGTGTGACTAGTATCCATCTGGTCCTGGAAAGATAATGGGATTACCAATTATATGATTTTAAATGTAGTCTTATGATTTTGATATATTACTCTAAATGTCACTGTTTGTTTTTTCCTTAATTTTACATTTAAACATTTTTCAAATATACAGAAAGTTTGAAAGAATAATACAACATGAATACATGTATACTCATTACATTGGTTCAACGATTGTTCATATTTTGACATATTTGCCTTATATAACTCTTTGTAAGTATGTCTACTTTTTTGAATGCCTTGAAAATAAATTACAGACATCACATTATTTACCATATTTTATAGCACCACAATACTATCACATTTAAGAGAATTAAATATCTAATACCTTCTATATATCTATATATATATAAAATGAAAACAACCAAGGTATTTTCAAATTTCCCCAACTGTCTAAAAAATGACTTAAATTTCTTTTTGTTGAAATATAGTTGATATACAATATTATATTGATTTCATATGTGCAACGCAGTGATTTGACAGTGATATGCATTACCAAATACTCATTATGGCAGGTAGAGCTACCCTCTGCCACCATACCAAGATACCACAACATTGCTGGTTACATTCTCCCTGCTGTACTTCCATTCCTATGGCTGATTTATTTTATAATTTGAAGTTTCTACCTAATTACTCCCTTCACCTATTTCACCCATCCCCCTACTCCCCACCCCTATGGCAAGCAACAGTCTGTTGTATTTATGGGTCTATTTCTTTCTTGTTTGTTTTGTTTAAAAGTGATTTTTATATCTTTTTTTAAAACCAGTATTCAGAGATTTCATTTGGCTTTTATGTCTCTCTAGTGTCTTTTAATCTATAAGTTTCTTTCTTTCTAACTTTTGCTTTTTGAAGACACTGCAAGGACAGTTGTCTTGTAGAAGGCCCCACATTTTGAATTTGTCTGATTTCTCCCACATGGTGTGTTGTTTCCCTACTTTTTCTATGCCCTGGAGTTCCTACAAACTGAAAGTAGGTCTATGTCACAACAAATATTGAAGGTTGCCAGGATTTCCACTAAAATTATGTTAAGTGTGATTATTGGTTAATATGGTGACCACCAGATCTCTTTACAGTGAAGGCATTCTCACTTTGCAGTTTGCAAGTAATCAGTGGGGTAACACCTTGGAACCTTGTGAATAACCCAACAAACTTTCACCTCAAGATTTTAACATCCATCAATGATCCTTGCCTGAAACAATCATATCATGAAGAGTTGCAAAACATGTGATTTTCCTAATTTATATATAATTTCTTCTATACTTATTAGGTGGCATTCTTCTGTGAAGAATAACTTCCCCTCATCAACTGGGACTTAACTGTATTTCTTCCTAAAGAAGCAGGATACATTCATAATTTCAAAAAATGACTATAGCAATTTTGAATATAGAGAAAAGCATAAACCTCAGCCATAGTCTCTACAACCAGTGAACCAGTTAACCGTTTGATGTATTTCTTTCCATTCTTCTTTCAAAACCTATAAAGATATATATTGCAAAATTTGATACATAAGTTTTATATCCAACCTTTTGTAATTTATATCATTATCAATTTACCATGTTAAATATACTTTAAAATATTTTTTCTGGGCATACACCATTTCATAATAAGAACATGACATCCTTTATTTCCTTATTCGTTTACAGTCAGGGGACCATGTGTCTGTTTTGTTTAGAACAGTCCTTGTTTATGGCTCTTGTCCTTGCACAATTATTAAAGCACCTCCCTTTACTCCCAGAGTCATCCCAGTTTAGATGACAAATTATATAGTAACCTTTCCTATAATCGCCCTAGCTACAATTGTCCGTTTGATGTTTTTAATTTTCTAATCTATTTAGTCTTGCATAAATCTTTGGGTGCATTTCTTATTATTTCATGAGGATAACTTCCTAAAAGTAAAGTGTCTATATCAAAGTGTATGAATATTTTTAAGGTCTGTTTATGTATTGCCCTGCTTGTATTTCTGTTAAATAAGTAAAATACTATACTGTTACACTGGACTCAACAAATTCATCTGTTTTCAATTTTGAATATTTTATTTCCTTTGAGAAGAGTTTCTCAGCACTGGCATTATTAACATCTTAGCCCAGAATATCCTTTTTTTGAGGGCTGTCTGTGCATTGTACTATAATTTAGTGGCCCCTTTGGCCTTTATCCCCTAGGGGCCTGTAGCACTGCCATCCCCAGATGTGATAATTATCAATGTCTGTAGATATTGCCAAATGTCCCTTGGGAGGCAAAAAGTCCTCAGTTGAGAACCACTGGTTTAGAAATAATAAATGTATGGAAGTAATAACAACAACATCCTCTTTATCTAGCTTATTTGTCTTAAGCTGTGAATTTTTGGTAATATAAATGCTTATTTAGCATACCGGAAATCGTTAAGTGGTAAACATTTCTTGTTCAAGAGTACATGATCAAAAGTGACTGAACAGGAATTTGAACTTAGGTCTGTCTGTCTTCAGTCTTATCCATGTGTCCTGCTGCCTGAGGGGCACATGTAAGAACTGCCTTCATGCACCTGCCATTGTTAAACAGGCGAATGATGGGAAAAGAACTATTTCTCTCCAGTGAGTTCTTGGCAGTCCTTTGAGATCTTTCTGTTACCAAAGTGGTTCTTATTTATGTTATCATTGTAAGTGGGATTGGCTGTGTGAAGTCAATGTATAGAAACATGTAGTCTATGTCCCAGCACATAGTGGGTGCTCAGCTGTGCTAGTTTCCACCTATATTTTCCTTGGATTATTATAACCATCTAACAAGTCTGTGCAGGCTTAACGGGGAGCCAAGTGGAGGGGGCTGGTTACCTTTTCCCTTCCTACCTTAAAAGCTGCCCTCTCTGCTTTCCCTCAATGTCAGTGACTGCACTTGGCAGAAAGGAACAGGAGGTGAAGAGACTCCAGGGCATGGACTAGTAAAGGAAACACAACATAAGTCACTGAAAGAAATGTTGATCCCTCTTTTCATCTTCTGTTTCAAAAGCTGTTTATTCAGAATTAGCCATCTTCGAGCTCTGGCAGTAGCACACTGCATTATGTGCTTTAGCTCCAGGTTGTTGGGGAACATGTGATAAGCTGTAAACACAGGACTAGTGACGGGGAGAGCCCTGGCTGGGGAGAGTGTCAGCCAGCTTCCTGCTGCCCTCAGTCCACCCCAGCTGACAGTTAAGGCCTGAGTGGCCGTGGGCTGCTAGGAGGAGTCTGGCAGACTGGCTCTCTCAACGCTGGAGGAGGTTTGGCTGGATTTTAACAGCTAAGCTCAATTTAGAACCTTAAATATGGTAATTTCAGGAAGCATGGCTGGACTAAAACTGTTTTTATTTAGGTATTTCTTGATCTAAGTAATGGCTGCTCCTGATTGTGGAGGTTCTTGAAAAGCAGAGAGACACTAAGACAGAGTCACTTTTCCCCTAGAAGATACTAGACCAGGAAGAAAAGAGAGAGCTGGATCTCAAATGCAGGGAGTTCTCATCTACTCTTAATCTATTTTTAACTCCAAAGTATGATTCTTTGTTTTGTAATTCTCTCTAGTATTTGAATGATTTTCGCAAATAGTATTGGCTTTTTGACCATTACAACACAAGAGGCAAATCAGGCAGACAACCACGTTTCAGAAGAAATGAAACATGGAGAAACTGTGATTTCTCCCAGTCTTAGGGAATTAAAAATGACAGAGGATCCTTGACGTCAGCATTGTCTCTGCACTCCACTCCAGTGCTTAGGTGGTTCCAGAGCTTACACTATTTCTCTGCCCTTGAACTTCTTGTTTTGCTGGCATTTTAAACTAGTCCATCTGTGAACAGTATTTAAAAGAATGACCAGGTGGTTGTCTTCCCCCAACTTCAGTGCCACATTTCAGAGTAGGCCCACTATGTTGCCTGAAATTGGGGTGCTACTCCACTCTCTATTTTTATGTTTTCCTCCTTTGTGTCCTTGTGTAAGGCTGAGCAGAGTTTATTGCTGTATATACATCAGTTTTTGAGTTTATGATAGCTTTTCTGGGCTGGATATGACTATATTTCAACCCCTGTGACCCTGTGTCAGGACAACTCAGCTTGAGGACATATTGCTGAGTTGTAATTTTAAAAACCCTTGACACTTTTCCCTGTCAAGCAAACTTGAACACATAGCAGTGTTGTCTTAAATAGAACAGATTTAGGATTTCTTTCTCAGTAAATGATGGATATTTGAAAAACAGTGTTTATGCTTAAAATAACCCCATTCCCTCTTCCTCTGCTGTCTTTAGATAGCTCACAATGCATTCAAGAAAAATATAAAGTGGGGAAATGATCTTTGGTTATCATGGTGCTATTTTAACTTACACCTCTTAACCACTTCATTTTACATGTCTTTTAGATCCAAGTTATCTTTTCTCCTAAGCAGCCTTCTTGTAGCTTTTCATTGCCAATTGAAATTCTCAGTATTTTCTCTCTCCCTCTCCCTTCCATTTCTTTCCCTCCATTTTCTCATCTCTTCTTTCTATAATCTCCTCTCCATGCAGGCATCTATCCACCCATCTCTATCTTGTGGTAATAGGAAGCCCATGTTTAGTATTCGTAGTAGCCAAGGCAGCACAATTTCAGAATTTGAAGTTTAAACGTATTCATATATTAAGCAAGGTTAAGTGAGTTTGTAGTTGATCTGCTTACTTTCATCTTGAGAGTGTTTCATCATAACAATATGAGACAATGTGGTTTTATCACAACAATATATAGGAATTTAGATAATTCAGAGCTGTGTGGTTAGAGAATTATTACTGAGAAGGATATATTATTTAGGAGAGACATGTAAACTAAAGAAAGAGGAAATAATATTTCTAGTCTTCATAAGCATATTTTTTTTGTGGAATACTACATATTTTCCAATATATAATAGGTTTTTCTATGTTTTATTATTAAGAATTTTGTGTGTGTGTTGGAGGGAGAGTACAGATATTAATATGTAAATCCAGAAGAATTTTAACTTAAGGTAACTTAGCCTATGAGTCAAGAAATGGACCTTATTCTCACACTTGGGCTAATTGTCTTTTGTTGAACTATTAGGAGAAAAGAAAAAAATTTAGGGATATATCCAGAACTAAAACCCTGAAGGCCTGTTTGTGGTCTAAAGTTAAAAAGAAAGTTTATAATGAAATAATTTTCACTAACATTTAAAATATCTAAAATACCTAAAATAGCTTTATTGAGATATACTTTACATTTCATATAATGCTGTCTAAGGTGTATAGTTCAATGGTTTTTAGCATACAGAGTTTTGTAGCATTGCTATAATCTAATTTTAGAACATTTTCATCATGCCAACAAGGAATCTCTTTAGCATTCACTCCCCATTCCCTAGCCTTCAGCAACCACTGATCTGTCTTTTTTATTGATTGACCTGTTCTGGATATCTCATATAAATAGAATCACATAATATGTGTGCTTTGGAGATTTACTTCTTTTACTGATAACTTTTTGTAGTTAGAATGATACTTGTTTAGAAATTTTAACATAAAATTTCTTAAAGAAGGAAATCAAAACCACTCTATTAAAATCACTCCTAAGAAAACAACTTTAAATCGTCTTTGGTCTGTTTCTTCCCAGTCTTTTTCTATTTATGTGGTTGTTATTTCATCCGTTAATTTGTTTAGCAGACATTTATTGGGTACATAGTTTGGATTAATCGCAGTGCCGGGCACTGGGCTTACCGAGGCAGGACGAGCAGCTTAAGCATTGATGGAATCAGTAGTGACCATTGCTGTGAGTGCTGCAAGCTGGACCTCACTTCATTTCTCTCCAGAAGTTACTTAATATTACCTACGTATATGTAACTTGAATAATTGGGGTCATGTAACCTACAAAGTTTAGTATCTTTTTTTGTTAAGACTGTATCATGAATATATTCCCATTTCTCTAAATATTCTTTGAGAATGCTATTATAACGATCCCATAATTTTCTCCTGGGTGGATATATCAAATTTATTGGAAATTTGAACACTTCCTGGAGTTGAAACTGCTCACAAATGGCATTCATCCTGAGGTTTAAAGTGACAAAAAGCTTGCATGTAAGAGCATATGAATTTATAACCAAGAACTGTCAATTAATTCCTTTTAATATATATCTGCCCTGTACCTTTTGCTTCAAGATCCCTCTGAAATCAGGATGTAGGATTTGAAAAAGGTAGCTAGAGCACTCCTTGCTTCGGTAACCACCCTCACTGTCACTGTTGAAGATATTTGGGAGATCTCAAAGAAATCCAGTAGAAGGCATGGCAGAAATGACCGCTGAGCATGCACAGGGCCCTCTGGCTTCCAAACTGAGAGCTCTCTGTGGACTGTACTTGGGTGACTGGGGGGGATTTAGGATCAGGAAAAGATGTTGAAAATCAACTTTTTAAAGAGATGGTGGTTAATGTTGTTGCTGTTTATAAAGTATTCTCTTTGATTTTTATTTATGAGTTGATTTGCTTTTCATTTTTCCTCTTCCATTTTTGTCTCCTCATAGTCTATTTCTGTGTGCTTCCACATTATTTTGTATGACATGCCCTCTCTTTACCTGAGATCGTTTCTTTCATGTGCAGGTCAGACCTACTGTTGCTGTCTCACTGGTGTCAAAGTCATACAAACGTGAATCTTCTGTTGGTCTCTTGCTTTGCTGCTATCCTTTGTGTGTTGCCATTTTCTGCCCCACTGCTGTGTTGTCTCCTTTGTTTTCTTGAGCTGCTGGCTCCACCTCCTTTCCCCTCCTTGACCTTCTTGGGTCATAAGGTCTCTTTCTTTCAGTTGTATAGCTGCTCCTTTTCATTCTCCTGTGCTTTGGTATTCTGTACTTCTCCCTCCCTCCCTCCCTTCTTCCCTTCCTTCCTTCTTGATTTCTCTCTTTCTCTCCTTTCTTTCTCTGTGTATTTAATATGTGCTTCACCTTGGCTCTGCTCATTTGTGCTCCTCAATTTCTGCAGGAGTTTCTCACACATCCTGTGTAGATTCACAGGGGGCAGAGAGATTGAAAAGAAAAGGACAGGACAGCTATTGTAGTTACAGATGGAACAGCAGCTCTAAATGAAGATTCACTTAGAAAAGGGACTAACTGAAGAAGGAAAATTTCCTAAAACTAAAAAGCTTTTGTACACTAAAGGAAGCCATCAACAAAATGAAAATGCGACCTACTGCATGAGAGAAGATAGTGGCAAATGATGTACCTGATAAGGACTTAGCATACAAAATATAGAAAGAACTCATCTATCTCAAAAAACCAACAATCTGATTAAAAAATGGGCAGAAGACCTGAGTAGACATTTTTCCAAAAAAGACATGCAGATGGCTGACAGGCACATGAAAAGATGCTCCACATCACTAACAATCAAGGAAATGCAAATCAAAACCACAATGAAATATCATTTCACACATGTCAGAATGGCTATTATAAAAAGACAAGAAAATAACAAATACTGGCAAGAATGTGAATAAAAGGGAACCCTCATGCACTGTTGGTGAGAATGTAAATTAGTGCAGTCACAGTAGAAAACAGTATGGAGTTTCCTCGGAAAATTAAAAATAGAACTATCATAGGACCCGGCAATTTCACTTTTAGGTGTTTATCTGAAGGAGAAAAAAACCTAATCCAAAAAGCCATATGAAATGGAAATGAAGTGGAAAGAAATCCTGCCATTCGTAACAACATTGATGGATCTGACGGGTATTGTGCTAAGTGAATAAGTCAGTCGCAGAAAGACAAATACCACATGATTTCACTTATATGTGGAATCTAATGAACAAAACAAACAAAACACAACAGGAACAGACTCATAGATATAGGAAAAAAGTGATGGTTACCTATCATCAAAAAAGAGGGGAGGAGAGTAGGGGGATGGGCAAAATAAGTGAAGGGGATTAAGAAATCAAATCTTCCAGTTATGAGATAAATAAGATGCAGGGATTTAACATATGGCATGGGGAATATAGTCAATAATATTGTAATAACTTTGTATGGTGACAGATGGTAATGACTTACTGTGGCAACCATTTCATAGTGTGTATATACACACACAATGTACGGTGTATATATATATATATCAAATCACTATGTTGTATACCTGAAACTAATACAATATTGTACATCAATTATTCAATTACAAAAAAAGCTCCCTGGCTTAAGTCCAGAGATTCAGCATTATTTTAAAAAAGAAAGACCTCCAAAAATAGGCCGGTCCTGCAAGTAGATTACTTTATAGAGCCAAACCTGATTCTTCTCATGAGCAGAATTGATTATTTTAGAGAATTGTAATGGAAGAGATATTTAGGAGGCAGCTGCTTAAAGCCACTTTGAAATAGGTTTTAAAAGTGTCACACCCATGACATGTTTCAATACTCCTTATGACAAAAATGGTTATTCAAGAGCTCTTATCCCAGCTTGCAAGAAGAGGGGGCCAGAAATGATTTGACAAAACTTGTTTTGTGGCTCTATGTGCTGTATACTATGCTGGATGCTGGGATCTTACCCGCAAGCGGGCATACATAGTACCAGCCCTGTTCGTAGTCTAACACAGAACTTGCATTCATCCATGAGTTCATATACTTATGAAACATGAATGAACAAAGCCTTAGGCCTTGATCTCAAATAGTTAATAGACAAACTTTTGCCTACTGTCCTTGCAAGCTCATACATTAGATAAGAGTTTTGGGGACTCACATTTTACATACAGAAAGAATGGTATGTAAATCTATTGCATAACAGGGTATGTAAGACTTCAGACTGATACAAAGTTCAGATTTCAGATTGATACAAAATTTTTGAAATAACCATGAGCTTTTCATAGTGGCCCTAACTATGATGATTAGAAAATTGGACTGGATGATTTCTAAGGCCCCTTTCAATTATTAAAAAAAGTGTGTTCTGATTTTGTTCATGTCTATTTTGTCAGCTCCTCTCCATCCGTAAGAGTCATATACCAGAAAAACATTTACATACCTCAGACAAAAGTATAGTTTCTATACCCAAACATCACATTTTCTTTTCAGTTATAACAGGTGCCCCCAAATAGTACTGGACATGTGGTCTGGGTTTGTTCTTACAGATCAGTGTAGATTTTTTGCCTTATCAAAATAATTCATCTTTATTCATAATTGGATATTTAAATCAAAAGTCTGTCATTACCTTTGCATAGTCTGAAACAAACTGCTTAGTTGATGTAATCAGTATGTTTTCCAATGATGTGTAAGTGTTTGAAAATACCAATTACATAATTAACTACCAAGAAATAATCCTGTTCTAAATTAAATTTATGTTGGTAAAGGATTAAGAGAGATAAAGCTGATTATCTCAGGTTAGAGAGGAAGGAGTCTGAAAGAAATTGAAAGAAAAGAAGCTCCATCATTTAGTGTCTATGTCTCATTTTGTACATGGACACCATGCCAGCATTTCTTTCATCTCACACAGAGTATCTGAGCACTTCAGTTGGTGGCTGCATTGGTGGCTACATGTTAATAATGACAAAGTGTAATTTGAATGGAAGGTGATAGTTTAGTGGTCATTTATATAGTATTGATTTAAAAATTAGAGTACAATTCAACATACTCATCATGCAATGAAGAGAAGAGGCAATAGGAAAATGTATAATTTTCCAGTCAAAATCTCCCTTTTGTATGTCAGATGGGAATTTCCCCTCTACCACTACCTCTAGTTCTGACAGGATTGTTGAATAGAATTCATTTTCAAGGGAGTGGTTTGCAAACTTTTTTTTATTGAAGTATGGTTGATATGGCAGTCTCTAAGTAGGAATTTAAATCTAACTAGAATTGTTTTAGAGGTATATATGAAAACACACATATTTGCTTGTATATGCCATTTAAGATAAGCTTTAAAATTACTATTAGCACTATGTTATATTACTTCTATAAACTTAGCATATTTAATTTTAAGCTTTTATGTTATAGAGTGGTTTATGCCATCCATTATCTAATAAAAATGGATAAAATTATGGGCAAAAGTGCACTTTACAATTCCTTAGACTATAAGCTCTATGAATATCTAATAACAATCTGACTTTGAGAAGCTACATAATTGGATTCTGATAAATATGATTCCACCATTAAAATCATATACATTGGCAAGTACATTTAGGAAATCTGTTATGCCTGCCCATCTCAATTAGGCTCCAAGTGAGTTTTGCATCAAAATAATTAATGTTGACCACCCTACACAAGTTGCTATAGACCTTCTTTTGGTTTAATATTATTTGTATAGCTCATATTTGAGTCTCTAATAGCACTAGACCTGGAGTAAAAGAAGAATCTAGGTTCCAAATGAAGCAAAAAGTTAGTGGAAGGAGGGGCATAATAAAGATTAGAGCAGAAATAAATAAAATAAATAAAATAGAAAAAAAATTGATGAAACCAAGAACTGGTGCTTTGAGAAAATAAACAAAATAGAAAAACCCCTAACCAGTTTTATCAAGAAAAAAGAGAAAGGACACAAACAAAATCAGAAACAAAAAAGGAAAAGTCACAACTGACACTACAGAAATACAAAGAATTATCAGAGAATTCCATGAAAAAATATATGCCAATAATTTGGAAAACCAAGAAGAAATGGACAAATGTCTAGAAAATTACAACGTTCCAAGACTGACCCAGGAAGAAACAGAAAATCTGAACAGCAATGCAACTGAATTGGTAATTTAAAAAACTCCCCAAAAACATCATCCCAGGAGCAGATAGCTTCATAGCTGAATTCTATGAAATATTTAAAAACTAATACCCATCCTTCTTAAAGTATTCTAAAAGGTAGAAGAGGAGGGAATACTTCCAAATTCATTCTATGAGGCCAGTGCAACTCTAATACCAAAACCAAAGACAACATAAAAAGAAAGAAAATTATAGACCAATATCCTTGATGAAAACAGATGCAAAAATCCTCAACAAAATATTAGCAAACCAAATCTAAAAATGCATCAGAAAAGATCATCCATCATTAACAAGTGGGATTTATTCAAGGGATGCAAGGATAGTACAATATTCATAAATCCATCAATATTATACACCATATTAACAAAAAGAAGGATAAAACCACATGATGGTCTCAATAGATGCTGAAAAAACATCTGACAAAATTCAACATCCATTCATGATCAAAACTCTGAACAAAATGGGTATTTAAGAGGGAACATGCCTCAACATAATAAAGGTTATATATGACAAACCTACAGCTAACATCAGACTCAATGGCAAAAAGCTGAAACTTTTCCTGCAAGATCAGGAACAAGACAAGGATGTCTACTCTCACCACTTTTATTCAACATAGTACTGGAAGCCCTAGCCATAGCAGTCAGACAAGATAAAGAGATAAAAGGCATCCAGATTGGCAAGGAAGAATTTAAACTCACTGTCTGCAGATGACATGATATTATACATAGAATACCCTAAAGACTACACCAAAAACTTATCAGAACATCATAACTGGATTCAGCAAAGCTGCAGGATACAAAAATAATACACAGAGATCTGTTGCATCCTTATATACTAACAATAACTATCAGAAAAGGAAATCAGGAAATCAATTCCATTTACAACTGCATCAGAAAGAATAAAATACCAAAGAAAAACCTCATCAAGGAAGTAAAAAATGTACTCTGAGAACTGTAAGACATTGATGAGAGAAATTAAAGAAGACACAAATAAATAGAATACTATCTTATGCTTATGGATAGGAAGAATTCATATTGTAAAAATGGCCACCTTCCCAAAGTAATTTACAGATTCAATTCAATCCCTATAAAAATACCAATGATATTTTTCTATGAACTAGAACAAATAATCCAAAAATTCATGTGGAACCACAAAAGACCTCAAATAGCCAAAACAATCTTGAGAAAGAACAAAGCTGGGTGCATTATGCTTCCTGACTTCAAGATATACTACAAAGCTACAGTCATCAAAGCAGTATGGTACTGGTGTAAGGACAACAGAGCAATGGAACAGAATAGAGAGCCCAGAAATAAACCCACATACACAGTCAATAAATATAATGGAGTCATGACTCTACAATGGGTAAAAGACAGTCTCTTCAATAAGTGATATTGGGAAAACTGGACAGCTACATGCAAGAGAATGAAACTGGATTACTGTCTAACCCCATACAGAAAAGTAAACTCAAAGTGGATTAAAGGCTTAAATATAAGACATGAAACCATAAAATTCTTATAATTAAACATAAGTAAAAATCTGAGCAATTTTTTTCCTGACACATCTCCTCAGGCAAGGGAAATAAAATTAAAAAATGAATAAATGGGACTACATCAAATTAAAAAACTTCTGTACAGCAAAGCACACCATCAGCAGAACAAAAAGGCATCCTATAATAGGGAATAATATATTTGTAAATGATTTATCTGATAAGGGATTAACATCCAAAATATATAAAGAACTCATATGTCTCCACACCAAAAAAAAAAAAACAATTAAAAAATGGGCAGAGGAGCTGAACAGACACTTCTCCAGAGAAGAAATACAAATGGCCAACAGGCACATGAAAAGATGCTCCACATTGCTAATCATCAGGGAAATGCAAATCAAAATCACAATGAGATATTACTCCCTGTAGATAGAGTGGCCACTATCCAAAAGACAAGAAATAACCAGTGTTGGCAAGGATGTGGTGAAAAGGGAACCCTCCTATACTGTTGGTGGAAATGTCAATTGTTGCAGCCATTGTGGAAAACAGTATGGAGGTTCCTCAGAAAACTTAAAATAGAAATACCATAAAACCCAGCAATTGCACTTTTAGGAATTTACCTGAAGAAAACAAAGTCTCTGATTTGAAAAGATATGTGCACCCCTATATTTATTGCCACATTATTTACATTAGACAAGATATATAGACAACCAAATTGTTCATCCATAGATGAATGGATAAAGATATGGCATATATACACAAATGGAATATTATTCAGCCATAATAAAAAAAGAAATCCTGCCATTGTGACAACATGGATAGGCCTAGAAGGTATTATTCCCAGTGAAATAACCCAGGCAGAGAAAGACAAATACCATATGATTTCACTTATATATGAAATCTAAAACAAAACAAAACAAAATGAAGAAAATAGTAGTAGACTCAGACACTGAGAAGTGTCTAGTGGTTGCCGTGTGGGAGGAGTTGGGGTGGGTTGGTAGGGAGTGCAAGAGGAATAAAGGGGCATAGAAATCTCAATCATAATATAAATTGATCATTGGGATGGAAGTGCAGCATGGAGAATATAGCCAATCATTCTGTTACATCTTTCTATGTTGACAGATAGTAACCATAATACTTGGGGTGGTGATTTAATAACGTGTATAACTGTTGAACTACTGTGTTGTATAATTGAAACCAAAATAATATTGTGTATCACCTGTACTTCAGTAAAAAAAATGTCTAAGTTCCATTCTGGCTTCACGGCTTACTAACCATGTGACAATGAGCAAGTTCTTTTATCTTAGGCTCAAGGTTGACATTATGTGAAAGGAGCCTAACAGTACCATCCTACCTAACTGGTAGGTTTGTTGTGAGGACCAAATTGAATGAAGAGAATGGATCAAAGAGTTCTAATACTGTAATAACCCCCAAGTAAGTTAATAATGAAACTAAGGCAGGTGAAGTTACCCAATACCTATTTTCTTATTTTTCCAATAACACAAAGTGTCCTTACTGGCAAAAAATATATGTGGGAAGCACAAATATGGAATATGATCCTAGAGGTGTCCATTTCCTTCCTCACCCCTCTTTGCCTAGTTAACTTTTTACCTCAGTCTTTCCCCAGGAGAATCTTACCTGACTGCTTTCCTCTCCACTTGTATCCCATTACAACGGGTAATTATGCAGTACCCTAGAATTCTTCTACATAGCACATATCACCCTTTGTAATGTCTACTTGTGCACATATGTTTATATCTCCCATTAGGGCATAAGTTTCATGAGGGTAGGAACTTGTTTGTTTTGTTCACAAAGCTGAACACACAGTGGGTGGCACCAGATCATCACTGAATGGTTGTTGGATAAAGGTTCCAGCTGTTAATATGTTTACCTAAACCAGCTTGAGTCACAAACCAAAAACTGGGTTCAGTACTGCTCAAAACGCAATATATTAATCTGCTGAAATGAAGGAGTCGTCAGTCATTCTACTTGAAGTTGGATTAATTATATTTGCTCTAAACCCAGATGCAGATTGCCATCTTTGGGACCCTAGGTTCAAAGTGAATTTGATTCTTTTACTATTACATGAAAAGGATTTTTGGTTTTAGTACTGTTTATTGAACTGCAGTCAGTCATCTCAGATGCTGAAAAATCTTAATGCTGGTAAATAAATTTTGAGTCAATTTTTTTACTATTCATTTTTTAAATGATTCCTAAAAGTAGGATTACACTTTCAGAGAGAAATCCATATCTTAAGGCTTTTATATTTTACTTGAGCTGTACTTATTTACATGAGCACATTTTCAGATTTATTGAGCCTAAGCCATAGCACATCAACAAGATTGCTTAGTGGACTTAGCACAGGACCCGGAGGCTTATGAGTTCCTGTCACAGCTTTGCACATAACTTCTCTGTGGTCTTGCACCAGTCAGTAAGCACTTCTGGACTTTAATGTCCCAGTCATGTAACTGGAATTATAATATGTGTCTCTTTCCTGCCTCACTTGAATGGTGAGAGGATTAATGAATAGACAGGCTTGACCCTACCCGTGAGAAAGAAGTAAATCACTTGCTGTTTAAGGGGTTCATTAACTCTTTGAAGCTAGTGGCTATTTAGTGCTTGGAGAGGATAATTTACTAAATGACCCCAGGTTAGCCTCAGAAATGTAATGCACTTCTCCAAAGAGAGAAATTTTTCACTTCTTGCTGGCAAGAGCAGGCATTCAACCTCATATATTACTCTGCAAAAGTAGGTTTCATAAATGTGCATACTAGTCACATGACTTTGTTAAACCCTTAGGAAAATAATGCTGGTGAGATTATACTGAGAATATGTTTTACAGATAATATTTGTTCAAATAAGAAACACTCTGGTATACTTTATATTTTGCATTCCTAATTACTGTTTTGGGAAAAAATGCTCAGGCAAGTTCTAAATGCCATATTTGCCTTTATCAAAGCAATGTTTGTTCAATCAACCCCACCCACCCACACACACATACTTACATTTGAACACACAATCTTTTTTTCTTTTACAAGCAAAGAGTAGTTTCATAAAGCAAAATACACACTCAAGGAGGGAGTTGCAGGCATGCTCCAGAGGTGAGCAGCGTGGTGGGTGAGCAGCGTAGAGTTTAAGCAGAGGTGAAATGTTCATTGGGTTAGGTGGGGTTTTTATTGGAATAGGGAGGAGGTTTCTGGGAACTAGGGTGATGCCTTCTTTTTGTCCTTAGATGGTCTTCCGTGGAACTATCATGGTGCCAAGGGGTGTGATTTTTACTATGCTAACGAGCATATAATGTGCTTTGAGGTGAAGACAGGGTTAATTTAACTTCTCCTCCATGTTGGAAACAGTCAGTTTTGACAGGTCTGGAATCTATACCCTCCCTCCCCACATCCATAGAACAGTTTACATGGACTGTTTAGAACATAAACAAGCATCTAACTGAATGTAAACACCAGCCAAAGTCCCCAAACCTGTCCCTGCACATGTCTGGCTATCCACCTGCTATAACATCCCCCCCTTAAGGAATGTGGACCCTTGTGAAATATTTCAGGGCAAAGTGGGTGTCAGTCATTCTTCGGTAGCTGTGTCCTGCTGAGGGGGGTGGTGACCCCACCTATGGTCCAGCAGCTCCTTGCTGTCAGGGATAGGAGGGGTCATGGAGCTGCCTTAGCAGTGGCTGAAATGGACAAGGGCACCTAAAAGGAGGATGCAGCTGGGGTCAGTGTTGCTGATGTGCATCTAATCAGTGTGAGGGGTGGGTTGAAATCCTTGTCTGAGCAACATCTGGAGCTGGGTTTTCTGTCATCTGGAGGAAACAAACTTGACAAGGAGATTAAGAATGCATGGCTTGAATATGAGGACTAGTAACAGTAGGATCCCAGTTGGAACGATGGGAGAAAATGGAAATGTTTGGAAAGTCATAGCCAGATATTTTGAGGAAACCAGAATTCAGGATCCAATCCATTTCACAATGACCAGTATTAGAATTTAATATCCATAAAGATGTACTGTTGAAATATAATTATTTTCTCTCTAAAGTCACCCTCATTTTTATTAGGGATAACCATACTAAGACTAATTTGTTTGTAAAATAAGTTTAGCTTCCAAACACTTGGCCTGATTGTTTACATAATTGCAGTAAGAATAGCAATTGATCACATACACACCCAGTCTTTATGTGTTTTTTTTTAATTAACTGATATAACTACCAACAAAATGTCTGTAAAATGTCTTATATTAAAAAAGAAGTCCCCATACTTGAAAAGTTTTCAGGAAGTACTGTCCAGTAACAAGGCTAACTATATTTAAAATGCAAGTCTATTTTTAGCATTCCTATCCCTGACTATAACAAGATGTATGATAACACTTGGGATATTTGCTAATATTTCTACCACTTCCTTTTCATTAACTAATTTTATGATCTTTGTTTATCAGAATTGGATTCAGAGATCAGGTATTTTTATCCTTCCTTCTAACTTCTCAAACAGGGACTCTTTATCAAGCCACACCCAAGAATTATCAGGTACACTGATTTAAGCAAATAGACTTCTTAGGAATGCCTTTAAGATTTGAAGTTACCCCATATTTGCCATTCTTGAAACAGTATATGTGCATGTGTTAAACACAATATCTAGTAGCTACATAGTAGATGTTCAGCAAATTAAAACTTTTATTCCATTTTTTTTACCTTTAAGATGTCTGTATCAGTAGTCTGATATTCACACATCCTCCAAGTAGCTGGAGTATATGCCCTGAGTAGTCTCTGATCTCTTTCTTTCTCCTTTTATCTGCTTCCACATTTTTACCCAAGGCATTACCCTTCACCAATCTGGGTTTCTTTTCACTAAAATATACATTTTCATCTCTGAAATCTAGTTGCAAATTTTTCATATCAAGTTTAGGAAATGTATTTCCTTTGCCTAGAACACCCTTGCTCTTTTTGCTTTTTCAAACTCTGTTCAAGGGCCACCTACTCTAGGAAGCTTTCCCTAACCCTCTCGTTTGATTTAGATGCCCCTCATCTCTTATTTCATAGAAATCCATATATATCAGTATTTAAAATGCTATAATTGCTAGTCCCCTAATATGCCTTATCCACTAGACTGTAGATCTCAGCCACTGAGGGTTTCAGGAATTGTATTTCAACTCTGTAAAACAAGGCTTGGTATGTAATCAGCATTCAATAAATACTTACTGATTCTGTAAATAAAATTGTACTTATTTACTAGTGTTAGTATCTCACATTTATTACCATTGTGCTTTGGAGTATAGACAGCTCAGATTATAACTCTCAGTTCTGCCTCTCCTTTACAGATGGATTTCTCACATAAATCATTGAGCATCTCCTCCATTGCTAGTCTTCTTCCAATATCATTCATGTCCTCCAAAGTAACCATTCCATTTTTATAGTTTTATCTGAACATTTTTTACCTCACCACTTTCATTTACCATTTAACGCCTTCCTGATCAAAGCTATAAATTTCTGGGCAAACATTTTCATGAGATGAATATTTTACCCCAACTAAAGAGTTCATCATTTTCATATCTTAAACAATCTCAGACATCCAAATCACATTCTGTAATTACATAAGCATTCATTTTTCTTACTGTTTTGTCTTCCCAAACTCAAACTTTGAATTCGAGTTACAAATACAACCCAGGTACCCAAAGTCTCAAGTTTTTTGTTGGTGTAGATACTTCCTAGGTCTCTCTTGATAGTGTTTTCCATCTCACATTGAAACACCAGGAGTGAGGCATGGTTTGTTGGTGTGTCCTAGAAAGATCGACAACCCTGTCTGTGTGAGTCTATCCAAGCCACTTCATCCCCCACACCGAATAGTATCCCTCCAGCTCTCAGTTTTGTCATTCCATTATATTTCCTTTTAATATTCAAAGATGATTTAGTTAGACTTCTTCTTAGGGTCCAGAAACACTCATTGTGGGTCAAATCTCACAGGTGTGGCATAGCTCAAAAACTTTAATATTTTTTTCATGCTGTTGCCTGACTCATTTTATTAACTCCTCTCTTCAATGATTATGATTCTTCTAATGTTTTATTTCCTTCCTATTTGTAGTCTTTATCTGAAAAAGGAAATAATCATTCTTTCTGATAAACTGGGAGATATAAATGTATTTCCCTAGTTGTGGAAAATTTTTGTTTACTGTATGAGGCAAGGAAGATAATGTTTTAGCACTAATTGAGAGCATTTATGACAAGTTTCCACATTGATTTTACATGTACTGGTTTCAAATTAATTTCCAGTATTGACATACTGTGTCAATTTATATAGATTTAGGTTACTTTTGTTGAAACAAAAGGAAAAGAAAACATATATTCCTGTGGTCTCTCCATTTTACTGTATAATGTTGGAAATTGTATAGATATGGAGTTAAGATGTTTGCGAGAACAATTTTCAGTATTCCTATATTATGTGCTTATTTTAATAATGTTTTATTGACATATACAAATAGAAAAGTATACACATTATAAGACTGCAGATTGATGAATTATCACAAAATGAACACATTCATGTAATCACCACCAACATCAAGAAATATGTACCATCAGCCCCTTCAGAATTCCATGAATGCCCCCTCCCAATAACTCTCACTTCCCCTAGAGGTAACTTATTATTTTAACTTCTACTAATGATTACTTTTCCTTATTTTTTATAATCCAAAATTAAAATTATTAAAATATTCTACAAAAACCCATTGTAGAATAAGAGAGACCTTGAGTAAAATGGAAATTCTATACATTATATTCAATCGTAATAGAACTTAATTACACACATACACATATATCAACTCATGTTGCTAACTTAGTCATAAAAGTGTTTTGTATGATGTGGTTGGCTCATGAAAGTATTCAAAATGAATCATTGGGAGGTAAGAAATGAAAATGATTGGAACAAAAATTTTCCCCCTCAGTGTATAGGGACAAATTATGTAACATTCTGAGAAACAAAATTTAGGGTTTTCTCCCCCCAAAACTCTCTTTTTAAAATACTGTACATTCTCTCACATCTCCACATCTCCAGCCTACCCATGTGGACACGATAGAGGCCTTTTCCAGCTCTTTCTTTGGTGACTCAGAGTCTGCTGTTCCATGGATTCTTGTGGATTAGCCTGGCTGCACTTATCCCTGGAGTAGTTCTGTGGCCATTCATATAGACAGTTTCTGTCATTACAACCTAAATATTATGGCAGGCTAATAATTCTGCAAGCATGTGAGAACTTGTTTTTACAAATGGACAATTTGCAAAGAATATATATTCAGAGGTTTATAACATTCATATATTTTTTTGAAGAGAATGTGATTCAAGTCCTGAGATTTTAAGTCCACAAATACAAATAATTACTATGTGTTAACATTATTAAGGAGAAGAATTAATAGACATTACTTGGGAGGAGGTTGAGATAATGTGAGCCTGCTCACAGATGCCCAGATGTTTCTGTAACTATTCCTCTGCTTGTGAGTGTCACTCTGAATAAAACATTGTGGCAGTGATGAAACCTTGTGTTTTATGATACTTCTAAATTTAACGTAGTGTTTTAATCTTATTTAATTTTCAGAATGACTCTGTGAGATAGGCAAGAAGAGTATGAGCCAGATAAGGAAACTAAGGTTCCAGAGAGGTTGACTGATTTGAGAACTAGCAGAGCAAGTTGCCAGCCGAGCCAAGACTAGTGCTTCCCTCCTGAGCTCCCAGGGCCAAGGTCATTCCATACAGAGCTTGGACTTGGTAAACAAATATGTTAGAGCCTCATTTCAGTGGGGCTAACTTTTTGAAATAACGATTCTTTCCAAGTCAGTTTACAGACCAAAAATAAAATTGAAATTTCTATTTTAAGAAGTAGGCATCTTGAAATTTATATTTAACTTCTTCACACATGAGTATTAATTGAGGGTCCACAAGATAGTTGGCAGGCACTATCATTGATTAATTTCATGTGAATTCAGACTTCTCATGAAGAAATGACAAAGTAAAATGCTGCTGGCTAAAAGCATGCTGTCAGATGTACAGGCAAAACATATTTTTCTGTCCTTTGATCAGTGTTGTTTAGTCTCATTGAGCTAAATTTTTGCTTCCCTCTGCAGGCAAGTAAGACATAGCTGGCACAGAGCTGCCCTTAATTTTCAAAGAAGCTCTGTACTCACAGAAGCTCTGCGGGTGTGTGTGTATGTGTGTGTGTTTGTAGTAATAACAGTAGTAGTATGGAATTTGGCCATTTATTTGGTGCATCAAAATCGCTGCCTTTCCTTTGTTGCTTTTGTTAATAAAACTATTGTTGGCACTTCACTGAATACCATGTGCTGATTTTCACGCTTGCTTTTAGGACTCAAATCTTATGTAGTGTCTCATCACAAAGAACTTTAGTAATTTCATTCTCATTGTATCTGAACGATCACTTTTGTATGTGTGACTTGGCCTTGTTATACTGATTTTTAGCACATGTGTGCCTAGAGAGAAAGCAGGGTTTTTTTTTTAAAGAACAATGGAAGTTCATTGTTTGGCTGTATAATGCTGTTTTATTAAGCATTTGGCTTTGGCATTATTCATTGGCATCTGTCATTTCTCTATGCCTGAAGGTTTTCTTTCAGATAATTCATCGGAGAAGCACAATTATTCAATGAGAATCCTCTGTGTAAGAACCTGAGGTGTAAACTATCTCAGCGGTCTTTTGGGGTGATAGAGCAGCTTACTGATGACTCACAAAACCACCATAATCTCTCTTTGGCTCATGAAATTCATGACTGCAAGGTTTTACTTCTCGTTGGTATTGCTTGATCATGTTTCTTTCATGATAAGAATAAACTGGATAATAATAAAAACAAAGTGCTTTGGACTTTATTAGAATGCTTATCAAGCATTAAAGTATGGTTATTACTATCAGTTATGACTACTACAGAATGCTCACCCTAATAATGAGACATTAACTTGAAAAGGGAGCAGATCTGGTAACTAAAGTTTTGTGCAGGTTGGGGAAATGTAGTAACAAAATCTTAGCTGACAAGGAATTATCTGATCCATTATCTATTTTGTTGCTGCCTTTTCAGCTTCCAGTGCTTAGCAAAGAACAATGAGATTGAGGAGAGTTAGAGGAATTGAGAGACAAGAGGGAAATAACATTTGAGAGACTCTCACTGAGATATGATGGAAAGACTGGGTCTTTGTCTCTCCCTCGACTTATCAGTCTGTTCTTGTGTTGTGTTTTCTAGTGTTCATTGGAATCAGTGATTGGAGCCTTTTACTAAATTTAATTTTCTCAAGTGTTACCCTATATACCCATATAAACTACTAATTTTCTAAGGCCGTTTAATACCCTGAAATTAGTATAGGATGAAGAAAGAGAATTAATTGGATATTTTACTAAATGCCCATCTTTGCCCTAAGCATGCTGTATGTGTTATAATATTGTCATAACAACCTAGGAAGAAGGGTAAGTTCTCCCCATTTTATATATGAGAACAGGAGGCTCTAAGATGATAAATCTGTAAGTTCAAGACTATACAACTAATAAATTGTAGAACTTGCATTCAAGACTAGGTTTCTCAGAACCCCTTAACCAGTCTGGTAACCCTGTACCCAGCATACTGACTTTGAAATGAAATGCTTATTGATTTGATGTTTTTCCAGGTTCTTTTACCAAGGTTATTTTCTCTGACTTTACCAGTAATTGTACTGATGAACAGAAATTATTTACTTCATTTTTACAAGTGAGCTTCAGAGCATTTTATCAGTTAAGGTATTTGCTGTAACAAAAAGTCTAAAAATGTGTAATGGTTCCCATATGGTAGAAGTTTATTATAAAGTTTAAAAAGCCCCTTCATATTTATAATTGGTGTATGTGGGGAAAATGGAAGTCCTATGGCCAGGATCCTCACCTGATCTTAAACTGCTTGATAATGTAATTGGCCTGCTGCTAGGCTACTGCTTCCACAACCATAGGCAATAAGCTATTATTGACTGAACCACTACAAAGAGCTTTGCCCTCTGGGTGGAGGCAGAGATAGAAGTGGATTAGGGACCTGCAGACTGCTGGCTGCAGAGGTGATCTTAGGGCACGACATACCTCCAGGAGAATAAAGCCAGGTATAAACCATTTTTACCCCAAGATTGTTCCATTGCCTTTTCTTGGTCTCACCTAATCCATAGTGAACTTGCCCGGTGCTGAAACCTTCAGGCAAGACAGTGGAGTTGGCTGTTTTCAACCAGTGACTAAGGCACCTGGGTGTCTTCCATTTGGTAAAGCCTCTATCTTAAACACATGGTTTCCAGGTTGTATTGGTAAAAAATACACAAAGAGGGAAAAAGTAATAGCAATGATCACTTATTTGCCTGTCTGGTGAGAGCTAGTCACATGACACTACTTAATCCCTGGCTGGGCAGAGCTATAGGGTCAGTGGGCACAAGGTCTATCTTGCAGGTTTTTACAGGTGGTAGTTTTACCAAATGTTTTGCAACTATATACCAAGAGCCTCCCACTTCCCAGCCTCTGACAGTAATTACTTGTTATCCACTGCCTGGTTACAAAGCCAGTGATACATATTTTAGGTTTCTCTATAGCAATACCCCATTTTAAGGTATGATTTTTCTGTACTGATTATAATAGACTAATTGCTGTACCAAATAAACCTTTCATTTGTCATGTTTAACACAGAAGAAGTTTATTTCTTGCTCACATAATAGCAATGTGGGTCCACAATGGTGTATTTGTGTGTTGTGTGTAGGGGAAATCAGGGCTAGTGGGACTGTGCACTGCATAGTCATTTGAATATCTTAGTATCCATTGGTTTTCTATATTTAACAGGTTGCTTCTAAGATCACTTGGTCATTGACAGCCAGACACTGGATGGGAGAATTTTATAGGCAGAGCCTAGTAGTGGTACCTATTACTTCTGCCCACATTCCATTAGCCAGATTTATGTCATATGACCATACCTAGCTGCAAGGGAGGTGGGAAAATGTAATACACCTGTGTGTGCAGGAAGAAGAGGCAATGGTTTGGTGAATAGCTGGCTAGTAGATAATGATTTTTTTAAACATATTTACATTAGCCACATCATACACTTGAGAAAGAACCATGTTCACATGAACTGAACAATATTCTTGCCATTATATAAGCAGAAAGAGAGGTAGACAGTAAAACCTACCTAGCTACAGCTGACAGTGCCTGTGTCTCATTTGAGTGCATAAAATATATTGACAAATCGGCAAAACACTAGGCAGACATGTTTTGATTATATTTGCTGATAGTAAAATTTGACTTTCAATGCACTGCATACAATTTTGTAATTTGAGAGAGGAAGTATATTTGTAGAACTATGAATGAGTTCCCTCATCTTGAAAATAATCCATATTTGTAACTAGATTAAGTTCATTGCATGGGAAATTTATATACCTGCTGATCTAAAAACTATGATTTTGATAAAAATATGTACTTTCTACCCCTGAGCATGTCTGGCTTTAATCCCTTTGCATGGAAAGACATAGACTGATTGCATAGCTTTCATTGTATTATTAAAATAGAAAGTATTCTTGAAGACTAAAGTAAAAATAACTGTATTAGCATGCAAATGTTAGTTTCAAGCCTGAAAATTGCTATTATTTTAAGGATAATAGAGATTTAAGACAGTAGAATGAATGCTACATTTTCCTATGCGTATCTTAGAAATGTGGCATAAGCATCAAATGTATGAAGAAGAAATTATAATTAAATTGACTAAAATAACATCAAATTTAAGGAATATGGTTTTGCTATTTCATTAGTTTTATTATGAGACTTTATTGTTGGTTTCTTGATGAAGATATGTTTTTATTTATTTATTTATTTTTATTTTGTTATAATTTATTTTATTGTCATTAATCTACAATTACATGTGCAATATTACGGTTATTAAACTACCCCTTCATCAGGTCCCCCCACCAACCCCATTACAATCACTGTCCATCAGCGTAATGAGATGCTGTAGAATCACTACTTGTCTTCTCTGAGTTGTACTGCCCTCCCCGTGCCCTCCCAACATTATATCTGCTAATCGTAATGCCCCTTTTTCCCTCTTATCCCTCCCTTCCCACCCATTTTCCCCAGTCCCTTTCCCTTTGGTAACTATTACTCCGTTCTTGGATTCTGTGAGTCCGCTGCTGTTTTGTTCCTTCAGTATTTTTTCTTTGTTCTTATACTCCACATATGAGTGAAATCATTTGATACTTGTCTTTTTCGGCTTGGCTTATTTCACTGAGCATAATACCCTCTAGCTCCATCCATGTAGTTGCAAATGGTAGGATTTGTTTTCTTCTTATGGCTGAATAATATTCCATTGTGTATATGTACCACCTCTTCTTTATCCATTCATCTACTGATGGACACTTAGGTTGCTTCCATTTCTTGGCTATTGTAAATAGTGCTGCAATAAACATAGGGGTGCATCTGTCTTTTTCAAACTGGGCTGCTGCATTCTTAGGGTAAATTCCTAGGAGTGGAATTCCTGGGTCAAATGGTATTTCTATTTTGAGTTTTGAGGAACCTCCATACTGCTTTCCACAATGGTTGAACTAATTTGCAGTCCCACCAGCAGTGTAGGAGGGTTCCCTTTTCTCCACATCCTCGCCAACATTTGTTGTTGTTTGTGTTTTGGATGTTGGCCATCCTCACTGGTGTGAGGTGATATCTCATTGTGGTTTTAATCTGCATTTCTCTGATGATTAGCGATGTGGAGCATCTTTTCATGTGCCTGTTGGCCATCTGAATTTCTTCTTTGGAGAAGTGTCTATTCATGTCCTCTGCCCATTTCTTAATTGGATTATTTGCTTTCTGTTTGTTAAGGTGCATGAGTTCTTTATATATTTTGGATGTCAATCCTTTATCAGATACGTTTTTTATGAATATATTCTCCCATACTGTAGGATGTCTTTTTGTTCTACTGATGGTGTCCTTTGCTGTACAGAAGCTTTTCAGCTTGATATAGTCCCACTTGTTCATTTTTGCTTTTGTTTCCCTTGCCCGGGGAGATATGTTCATGAAGAAGTTGCTCATGTTTATGTCCAAGAGATTTTTGCCTATGTTTTTTTCTAAGAGTTTTATGGTTTCATGACTTACATTCAAGTCTTTGATCCACCTTGAGTTTACCTTTGTGTATGGGGCTAGACAGTAGTCCAGTTTCATTCTCTTACATGTAGCTGTCCAGTTTTTCCAACAGCAGCTGCTGAAGAGGCTGTCATCTCCCCATTGTATATCCAAGGCACTTTTATCAAATATTAATTGACTGTATATGTTTGGGTTAATGTTTGGATTTTCTATTCTGTTCCACTGGTCTGTGGGTCTGTTTTTGTGCCAATACCAAATTGTCTTGATTACTGTGGCTTTGTAGTAGAGCTTGAAGTCAGGGAGTGTAATTCCCCCTGTTTTATTCCTCCTTCTCAGGATTGCTTTGGCTATTCGGGGTCTTTTGTGGTTCCATATGAATTTTAGAATTATTTGTTCCAGTTCATTGAAGAAAGCTGTTGGTAGTTTGATAGGGATTGCATTGAATCTGTAGATTGCTTTAGGTAGTATAGCCATTTTGACAATATTTATTCTTCCTAGCCAAGAGCATGGGATGCATTTCCATTTGTTAGTGTCCTCTTTAATTTCTCTTAGGAGTGTCTTGTAGTTTTCAGAGTACAGGTCTTTCACTTCCTTCGTTAGGTTTATTCCTAGGTATTTTATTCTTTTTGATGCAATTGTGAATGGAATTGTTTTTCTGATTTCTCTTTCTGTTAGTTCATCATTAGTGTATAGGAAAGCAACAGATTTCTGTGTGTTAATTTTGTATCCTGCAACTTTGCTGAATTCAGATATTAGTTCTAGTAGTTTTGGAATGGAATCTTTAGGGTTTTTTATGTACAGTATCATGTCATCTGCAAATAGTGACAATTTGACTTCTTCTTTACCAATCTGGATGCCTTGTATGTCTTTGTTTTGTCTGATTGCCGTGGCTAGGACCTCCAGTACTATGTTGAATAACAGTGGAGAGAGTGGGCATCCCTGTCTTGTTCCCGATCTTAGATGAAAAGCTTTCAGCGTCTCGCCGTTAAGTATGATGTTAGCTGTGGGTTTGTCATATATAGCCTTTATGATGTTGAGGTACTTGCCGTCTATACCCATTTTGTTGAGAGTTTTAATCAGGAATGGATGCTGAATTTTGTCAAATGCTTTTTCAGCATCTATGGAGATGATCATGTGGTTTTTGTTCTTCTTTTTGTTGATGTGGTGGATGATGTTGATGGATTTTCGAATGTTGTACCATCCTTGCATCCCTGGGATGAATCCCACTTGATCATGGTGTATGATCCTCTTGATGTATTTTTGAATTCGGTTTGCTAATATTTTGTTGAGTATTTTTGCATCTACGTTCATCAGGGATATTGGTCTGTAATTTTCTTTTTTGGTGAGGTCTTTGCCCGGTTTTGGTATTAGAGTGATGCTGGCTTCATAGAATGAGTTTGGAAGTATTCCCTCCTCTTCTATTTTTTGGAAAATTTTAAGGAGAATGGGTGTTATTTCTTCTCTATATGTCTGGTAGAATTCAGAGGTGAATCCATCAGGCCCGGGGGTTTTGTTCTTGGGTAGTTTTTTGATTACCAATTCGATTTCGTCACTGGTGATTGGTCTGTTTAGTTTTTCTGTTTCTTGCTTGGTCAGTCTTGGAAGGTTGTATTTTTCTAAGAAGTTGTCCATTTCTTCTATGTTTTCCAGCTTGTTAGCATATAGATTCTCATAATATTCTCTTATAATTCTTTGTATTTCTGTGGGGTCCGTCGTGATTTTTCCTTTCTCATTTCTGATTGTGTTTATGTGTGTAGATTCTCTTTTTCTCTTAATGAGTCTGGCTAGGGGTTTATCTATTTTGTTTATTTTTTCAAAGAACCAGCTCTTGGTTTTATTGATTTTTTCTATTGTTTTATTCTTCTCAATTTTATTTATTTCTTCTCTAATCTTTATTATGTCCCTCCTTCTGGTGACTTTGGGCCTCATTTGTTCTTCTTTTTCCAATTTCAGTAATTGTGTCTTTAGACTATTCATTTGGGAATGTTCTTCCTTCTTTAAATAGGCCTGGATTGCAATATACTTTCCTCTTAGAACTGCCTTTGCTGTGTCCCACAGAAGTTGTGGCTTTGTGTTTTTGTTGTCATTAGTCTCTATATATTCTTTCATTTCTGTTTTGATTTGGTCGTTAACCCATTGATTAATTAGGAGAGTGTTGTTAAGTCTCCATGTATTTGTGAGCCTTTTTGATTTCTTTCTAAAATTTATTTCTAGTTTTATACCTTGGTGATCTGAGAAGTTGGTTGGTAGGATTTCAATATTTTTGAAATTACTGAGGTTCTTTTGTGGCCTAGTATGTGGTCTATTCTGGAAAATGTTCCATGTGCACTTGAGAAGAATGTGTATCCTGTTGCTTTTGGGTGTAGAGTTCTGTAGATGTCTGTTAGGTCCATCTGTTCTAGTGTGTTGTTCAGTGCCTCTGTGTCTTTACTTATTTTCTGTCTGGTTGATCTGTCCTCTGGAGTGAGTGGTGTGTTGAAGTCTCCTCTAAGATGTATGCATTGCTGTCTGTTTCCTCCTTTAATTCTGTTAGTATTTGTCTCACATATGCTGGCGCTCCTGTGTTGGGTGCATATATATTTATAATGGTTATATCTTCTTGTTGGACTGACCCCTTTATCATTATGTAATGTCCTTCTTTATCTTTTGCTACTTTCTTCGTTTTGAAGTCTATTTTGTCTGATACAAGTACTGCAACACCTGCTTTTTTCTCTTTGTTGTTTGCATGAAATATCTTTTTCCATCCCTTCACTTTTAGTCTGTGTATATCTTTGGATTTGAGGTGAGTTTCTTGTAGGCAGCATATAGATGGGTCTTGCTTTTTTATCCATTCTGTTACTCTGTGTCTTTTGATTGGTGCATTCAGTCCATTTACATTTAGGGTGATTATTGATAGATATGTACTTATTGCCATTGCTGGCTTTAGATTCGTGGTTACCAAGGTTCAAGGGTTGCTTCTTTACTATCTAACAATCTAACTTAACTTTCTTGTTAAGTTATTGTAAACACAGTCTGATGTTTCTTTATTTCTCTCCCTTCTTATTCCTCCTCCTCCATTCTTTCTATAATAGGTGTTTTATTCTTTGCCTTTAGTTAGTATTTGGATGGTCTGCTTTCTTTGCTATGATTTTATTTTCTCTGGTGACAATTTTTTTAGCCTTAGGTGTACTTCCTTCTAGAGCAGTCCATTTAAGATATCCTGTAGTGGTGGTTTATGAGAGGCGAACTCTCTCAACTTTCATTTGTCTGGAAATTGTTTAATCCCTCCATCATATTTAAAGGATGATCGTGCTGGATACAATATTCTTGGTTCGAGGCCCTTCTGTTTCATAACGTTAAGATGAAGATATGTTTAAGACCAAATGTGTGGAAAAGGGAAAGTTCACACTGAGCATGTTCAGTGTATACGTTTCATTACATCTGACCTACTGGGAACCATGGGCGAAAAACTAGGTTTTAAGAAATATTTGTTGAATGAATGAATGAATGAATGGAATAATTTTAGGTTATTTAATCCAACATGTTATCAGAAATTAGTCTTAATTTATACATAATTATGATTTTTATCTAACAATTTTAAAGTTATATTGCGTTTTTATCCAATTCCCTGAACACAAGAACTTTAGCTGCTTTAAGTACCTATTGATTGGCATCCTTCTTCTCGTGTGTCTCTCGCTTTTGTTGTTTAGAATTTTAGTTTTTAATTTTTTTAAACACATAAAGTAATTTAAATTTTTTGGTAGTCATTAATAATCAAATATTGCAATATTAAAAAAACAAATTTCTGTGGTTGTCATTGTGTCTTGTGAGCTGTATCTTTCCTCTGGATTTATTTTATTCTAAAGTATATTGTGAAGTAATTATAGTACCTACAGATGGTTTGCTTTATATTCTGTTAGTCATTATATATCTGAAAATGTTGGTATTTAAAAATCTTTATTCATAGACGGTAGTTTAGCTTGGTATAAACTTTTGGATTGAAAGCTATTTTCCCTCAGAATTTTGAAGAATGCTATTATATTGTTGCTCATCTCTCTTGTGGCTGATGATTCTGTTGTGAACCTAATTACTCTTCTTCAGTAGTTGGTACATGTTTCTTCTCTGATAGCTTTTTTCTTTGTTTGCTGATTTATACTTTATTATTACAGTTCTGTCAGTTGTATAATTTAATTTGGGGTGGCATTGTTAGGTACATATGCGATGATACTATGAATATACTAACTGGTATATAATTTTACCTTTGTCCTTTTTGACAGCTGGCTTGGACATGTAAAGTTTAAATGCCATCCAGAGTTAATTATGGGGGGAAAATTGTCAGACACAGCCTAGACTTCAGATCCTCTGGTATTCTCTATGTGTTATTGTTCTTTAAGTTTCAAAAATCAGAAATTTAATGTAAAGTATCTTTAAAAAGGAGCTTTATTACTTCAAGTAATTGTGAAAGGCAAGGATGAAGCTGGATGTGTATAGAGTCAGGAACTGAAATGCTTTCCTAACACTTTGTTCATTTTCTACATTTTGACTTTATTTTCCTCTTCTGCAGACAGGCCTCATCATATCATAAGGTTATGGTTTTTGGCACTTAAGGACTTAATATGAAGAGCTTTGCAACCATATAATAAAGGACACTACTCTTCCAGCTCGGTAGAAAAGTTATAGGAAAGTGTTTGATCTTCACAACTTTGGACATTATCCTTCCATTGTCCAGTCCACTGTGCCCCAATAGAGGGGCAGTGTGATTGACTTAGTCTGTTTAATATGCTGTCACTGTGATCAAGGAGGGTGGAGGGTGGGATTTGTTACCAAAAGGAAAAGGAAGAAGTTCTAAGTAGATAAAAGCAATAACTGCTACACTGTTTTTCCCCCTCCTTTCCCAGATTAGGACCATGTCCTGTGCTTAATTCTAATCCTTTTCTAGCAATATATTTCTATTATTGCCTTTATGACTAAGCCTTCCTCAGTCTTACCTGTATGTATTTAATAACCTCTTTTATGTTTTCTTAGCACTTTGTGTTTCCTTTGTAGAATTTATCACCTTGCCTTGTAGTTATATCTATGTATGTCTCCCTTTTTAGGCTAATCTCTTTGTGATAAGGGTCTGTTTCCTTTTCATTTTTATAATCTTCGTTGTTTATTCTAATATTAATCAAGTGCCTCCTTTGAGCCGGATAGCTACTGAATAAATAGTGGACACTCAATCAATGCCTTGTTGAATAAAGCTTTCAGTACATTCTCCAAAAACGTTTGTCATGCAACTAAGGTTTTGGCAAGTTAGATGTTTTCATTTTATTTTCCTGTTACTGTAGTTTAAAAGCACAAAGTCTGGAGAATGACCTTTGAAATGTTACACATGACGTGCATTTCAAGGGAGAAAATTTGGCTTGGAACACCAACCTCCTCACTGTGTTTTGAAATGTGATACTTCAGGGATGAGGCAAAAGAGCAAAGCAGGCTAAAATCTCCTTCGCAGAGATGAACCATGGGGCCTGGTACGGCACTGTTTTCATTAAAGCAGGTAACATACCCACTGTGTTCAGTCAGCTACAGGCTATTTCAAGACACTTTTTAAATCTGTGAAGTCACTGAAATAAATTCCAATGCTTCTCATGGTAGCACCAAATAAAACAAAGGGTAAAATAAAAAATGGGAGAAATGAAAACCCTATATTCTAACTTCTGAACACCATTTGTCATAATCATAAAACGTGTATTAGAGCTGTTTCTCAGACAAAAATCACTTTTCTTTATAAATAAGCAACATATTCCTGTACAGCCTGATATTTTCCTGCAAACACAGAGATGTTATCAAAAACCTAATTAACACAGGGTGTGTGCATGTATGTATACATGTGCATGTGTATGACTTTGTTAAATTCATGGACACTTACCTTTTTCTACACATTTTCTAAGGACACCTGTATATGATTTTGGGGAAAATGAAGCATCATAGATCCAGGAAGCATCTTAAAAAGTAACACATATACTTATTCATCCAGTTTTATCCCATAGGGATGTTCTTGCTCACTTTTTCACTTTATGAATCTTATTTCTTTTACCTGTATGGCTCTTCCCCTTCAGTATATCATGTTCATATTCATCCTTCAACTACAAGTAAGAGGAAGTCCCAACTCTCATAATGTAATAAGATAATATATTTTGGAACCTAGAGTTTCCAGGGTTGGTTAATTCAAATCTCACTGACATCATTGGGAACCCAGGTTCTTGCCATTTTAAAACTCTTTGACTCTCAGTGTATCAGTTTTGATCTCAGGATAATTTATTTTGTGGTTGCAAGATGGCATCACAACCAGCCACAACAATGTTCTGCTGAAAAGGATACATCTTTTTCCATGTGTCTGTTTTTCAGAGTAGAGAAATCTCCCCCACAAGCCCCAGTAGGCTTTTCACTAGCCAGGATTGGGCTACACGCTCCTGACTAAACCAACCCCTGGGAAGGGGGATAGATTACTATGATTGCCTCAGATTAACAGGATTTACTTCTGAGGAATGAGAGGGAGGGGTGGATAACAGACAAAATCAGACTGTCCATCAAGGAAGAAAGGGGAATTGGATACTGGGAAGGCATATAGATGGCCCTTGGTGTTGGCTATGATCACCTAGAAGGTCTCTCTCCCTGATCACTCCAGGCAGAATTAATCTTTTCTCTATGTTCCCAGCAGAAACTTCAATGAACATTTTGTTTCTGTTATTTGCACTTAAAAGAAATGACTATTAATGTTTTGTTTACAGTTCATCCATAATATTTTACCCCTTTATACCTCATGCTATCTTTCTGGCCAAAATACAGGTTCACAGTCTTATCAAAACAGTCTCCAGTGTTTAAAACGATCACATTATCATGCCTTGTAGTTACATTCTTTGTCAATAACGATACTTTTTTTGTTGTCTTTGAAAATGTACCTCTAAGATCTCAATATTAAATGCCGTACCATTCTGTCCCTCTGGTTCCTGCCTTCTGCCTATTGTGAACACATACTGGAATGAGTGGACATGGTCAGGAATGTTGAAGGGCAGATAGAAAATAATGGAAACCAAGAGGGAGAAAAGTATGCATCTCATACATGGGGACACATAGTGTAGTTTGAGAGAGAACAAAACCCTAACAATATTTTAAAGCATTGTTCTCTATCCAAAACCAATAGTGGAAAGATCAGATAGATGAAGACAGTGGGAATAAAGCAGAATTTGTGCAACTAGTCTCAGCACTATGCTTCAGATGTCAGTCTGTGATGAAACATGAAACAGTTTGTAGAAAAATGCTCTTTTCATAAATAGTAAACATTTTTGAAAGACAGTCCTGTTGACTATAGAGAGACAAGTCCTGTTGACTAAAAAAATCCCTTTATCCCAATGTATTTTTTATGGAAATCCCAGAAAAAAAGAAGCCATTTGTAGGTGAAGAATACAAGGAATCATGTTATTCACAAAGATACCCCAAATGCCTTTATTAAAGACAACCAATTTTAAATGAACAAACATGTTAATATCAGTGGTTAAACTGTAGCATTCTGTTACTTAAGTCAGCAATTACTATAAATGATAATGATTATTATATTCTTAGATATCCAGTGAATTATTCATTCCTCCTTTGGCTGAGATATGAGAAATCAGGGCTACTAAAGGTGTTTTATGTAGTGACTTATGGGAAGAATAGATTGTTCATTAAGATAATAGATGAATATTAAATGGAGGTATTAATGCCTCACTGTTTATTTTCCCTGATGTTTTATTAACTTTCTTTATTCTTTTTTTAAAAAATACAATTTAATATTTTCATGAAGTTGAGGCTCTAATGAGTATGAATTTTAGTGTTCTTGGAGATCAAATACCCAAAAGGGAGATTCAGCATATAATTTATGTGGCCTCTTATTCTTTCCTTAACTTCTCAAATGGGTTAGTGCATAATGAAGCTGAGTAAAGAGTTAGTAGTCTTTCTTTAGTAATTACAAATGATTTGTTTTGCTTGTTAAAAGTCAGTAAATCTACTGTTATAAAGGTTGGAGCCTTAACTTATTGGTTCTTAAATATCCTTCCTTGAATATTAAAATATCTTTAATTTTTTATGTCTGATTTTAAGACTTATTTTCTGTCAATTTCTTTGGCAAATGTTTTGTTCTCTTTTTTTTTTCTTGACTTGCCAATGTACTCCATTCATTCATTCACTCCACCAGAAAAGGAGATACGATCAAGGCTCTATTGACCCAGATGGGCCATCCAGTTTGGAGCTTCTACCTGCCAAAACATAGATGATCCTCTTTAATGCTGCTTCTGATTTTTCGAGGACTTAAGCCTGAAGAAGCCCTGTCTTAACAAACAAACAAACAACCCAGCTGTAGATCTTGTATTCTGTAGTCCGTGCTCCTGGGCAGGGCACAAATGATGGTAAAGCAACTGGGAGCTGGCTTGCTCTTTTTCATCTGTTTTGGTTGTAGACATACTTTAGTCAGTGAGGCAAGAGTTATGGAGCAAAAATTTTGAGAATCTTTATTTTTAAGCCACTAAAGCTCTCTGACACTTTCCTTTCTTCCTCACCTGCATTAATTTTTATTGTTTGTTATATCTGCTCTCTAAATTCACAACTAAATCCTGAGCTTATTTTCACTAATGAAGGCTCCTTTCATTTTGGATTGGAGAACAGCTATCAGAGCTATAGAATTGGTTTCAGCAATCATAGATGTTCGACTTAATTATACACATTTTTAGCTACTTGTGTATATGTCATCAGATCATTTCACCACAGAACATATAAATTAGTGCTATAATTACAGGGAAATGTCACATGCATTTCATTATCATGGAATGGAATAATCGGTCTTAGAGAAATAAATAATTTCCTTCTAAAGAAAAGGATAAAAGTTCAGTTATTTCTGGGTACTGCCAACACCTTAATGCATAATTGAGTAAGAAGGAATATGGAGGATTAAGTATGAGAGATGAGCATGATTTCTTAAAAATCTAGATTATTTGAATAGTCCTTTCCAAATTTAGATAGAAATTGCCCCATACTTTGTTATTTTTCTTTAGACTTGGCCAAAAATCAATAGACTACTTTGCCCCAAGGACCTTATAGAGATGACCGTAGTCCAGTAAGATCTAAATCAACTGTGCAGGTACCTTGTGTGGATTATTTCTTGAGGCCCTGGATAATTTATTAGTCTTAGATAAGGCACCCTTCTCTATGCAGTGTGTGTGATTCACACCTTCCTTCTTTCTGAAAGTCCCAAATCCTACATTTCTTCATGGCATTGCACAGATGTTTTCCTCTACCTGGAGCTTTTTTCCTTGCCCTATTTGCATGTCTGTTTCCATTCCCATACTTCAAGTTTCAGCAAGTTATTAATACCTTGAAAGGCTGTTTTTTGACCTCTCCATCAAAGTCCCTTTTCCTGTTACTGGCTTTCATTATATGTTGTCTCTTCCTTCATTGTACTTGTCAAAATTTTATAATTGTGGATTTATTTAGCCTCTGTCTTTCCTTTCCTTTCACCTTTCAGGGACTGAAGACTCCATAGAGACAGGGGCACAAAGCAGGTGTTGTTTAATACATGATGACTAAATGAATGATCCTGGTGTCAGGGCTTTAACTGAAACCTAGATTTCCAGAATCTTACTATTGTACTTTATCCAAATGCACACTTTTACCAAAAAAGATACTGAATTATTTTCTGTCTCCTCTCCTTAGAGAAAATAAGCCTCCACATAGCCTGAATTCAACCAAAGTCTCATCTCCATATTATATTTGGGAAGCATAAAAGAAGCAAGTAATTAAGGCCTCCTTAGGTCAGTCACTGATGTGTGATACATCAAGAAGAGTAGCACCTGAACAGAAAATGAGTTTCTTTTGACAGTTAAAATGCTTTTGCTTTTCAAAAAGAATGACTCTAAAGTCAAAAGCTACCTTCTTCAAAGATAAATCATTTATTTGTGTTCCTTTCCTCTGAATTTTGGCTAATTAATAAAAATGTAAAAAATAAGCTTTCTTATATGGAATTCAGTGTCATTAAGCTTTCTTTATTTTCATTAAGAAAAAAATCAAAATTGATTATCTAGTATCATATCTTACACACACACACACACACACACACACACACACACACACAGCTTCATCCTGCATTTTCCAAGCACAAATTATCTTGGAGACTTGATTGATTTAGGTGTGAAATAATTTTCTTGTCTATATCAGGGATAGATATGTCAAATTTTCTCAGATTTTCTTAGTTTCAGGCATTTCATGTACTGTCTTGAGTAGAGCCTTTTAAAGTCTCCTTTGTGAAGGAAATACCATACTTGAAAATGTTCCCTATTTCTATTTTATTACTAGATAAGGCAGTTTACATACTTTTAGAATTAGAAGATTCCTTAGAGATAATCTAGTCCAATACCCACATTTAAAATTTATTTTTATAGTAACAAAATTTACTTGTATTTACAAAATACTTTTTTGAAGTGTATTTGTAATGTAATAAAAATTTTGTAAATAAGAGTTTTTAAATGAAAAATAATTAAAATTTTTTCTCTCCTCTTAAAAAAGAGAGGAAGAATTTAATCCCCCGAGTGTTCTAAATGTGAAACAGATATTTGAGTGGCAATGAAAATAGTGGGGGACAGGAATGAAAGGAATCTAGTGAAGCTGGTAAAGCTGGTGAAATGAGAATAGGATACAGTTGATATTTTAGGAAAAGGAATGGTGGTGTGGAATTCTGTATGGAAACATAATCATAAAATATTATTGGAAGAAAATAGATCTTTCTGAGTAGCTGGTGAAATGATACTTGTTCAGAGGAGTTTCAGCTAATCTCCTTGCTGTGGGGCGGGGTGGGAGAGGGGGGCTGGTCCTTCCCAAGAGAGTAGAAAATGAGATAATTCCAAAATTCACCTATGGAAATCTGGATTAGACACCTTCCTCATTGTGCCTTTCTCTCTTCTGAAATAAATTCACTGTTGTGATTGTTGCCTTTGAAAGAAACCCTAAAATAATACTTGGAAGGACACCTAGACAGAGGACAGACATAAAGGCTACTCTCTTCATATGGCTTCTTGCTGAGGTGTGAATATTTAAGTGATGAGGCATAAAATCATCATTATTGATGTTATTTTGCCTTATGAGGGGTTCTTTCATAATGGCAGAGAGGGCAAGTGGGAAAGGACACAGGGCTTAGTCTCCTCATTTAGTTTCCTGCTGCTGCTGTGTGAATAATTCAGGGGTGATGCACAGCATTTTTATTTTATGCTACTTGGCATTTCTTGCAGGCAGTTGAATTGCTGGAGACCTCTTGCTAGAGGCCTTATAGGACCATCTTAGTATTTTCAGGAAACCACTAAGATCATGGATTAAATGTATATTTAAGTAAGAGAAATTCAGGGTATAAAATTCCACTGATTATGGTTCTTTCCTGTATTGACTTTTTGAAAATGTGCTTAAGCCACATAATCCTAAGGCCCCAGAAATAAAATTTACAATTAACTTGGCCTAGTAATTGGCAATAATAAAACAAAACATTCCAGTCAAAAGTTACATATAAGTATCTTACTATCAAACTTAGGCAATGACTTGTATCTTAATTTTATGAATGACAATAACTCCAGTTTGCTGATTACCAATCCAGGAAATGTTAGTCAGAGGAAAATATTAGTATTTAGGGTCTGTTTGAAAGGGTTACTATTATAAGGTTGAAAATAATGTCTTCTAAAGATGAATGTAAGTATACATAAAGATAATTACCCTGTGGCATATTTAATTTAGCTTCATTATGCAATGTTAAATGAGTTATTTAATATAGCACAAAATAAATCTAGTATATCATGAATGGACAAATTTACTGTTGACAGTAATTGCGTAGGAAATGGTGTAAGGTACAGAATATGATAATGAAATAAAAAATATATATTGTTTGAGGTGTTTGCCTTTTTTATTTATCAGATTGTGGCCATTTTCCTACACCTGGATCCTAGAATAAAATCTATTGACAGTGAGCTGATTAATGATGGAGTGTTAAATATTCAACAAAGCAGCAAATCTGGTCACACTTTTATTAGCATGTAGTTTTGAAGAAACAAAGCAAGTCTGAAGGAAAGACTGAGAGTCTGAAATACAGGTATAAAACAAGGCCACATCTATATGTTATATACACTGAATCAGGAAAAAAAATATCTGTCCTCTCATTTTCTATTCACTCACATTGCAGAGCCATTGAGCTTTTGTTTAGATGGGTGACATAGCACTAAATATTTCACTGAAATCTGGGCTAGACTTATTGCCATTGGACAGTTTAAAAAAGCTACTGCAGAGGAAAAAGTCATATTCTTATTAAAGAGGAAGGCAACTTGAAAAATTATGGAAAGCACCAGAAAAAAATAATAAGGCTAGTACCAAGAGGAAAAGCTTGTAAAATAAGAAGTTGATTATGTATTAGAATCAGAGAAACCAAATACAATGGGGAAACTCATCTGTAAAATTATTGTCTCTTGAAAGTAAACATAGAGATGTTTCTAAACCAAGGAAGAGAGGAATAATGAAGTGCCTTTGTACGAATGGATTTTGATTGGAGCATATGGGTAAGTGTTTTCAGCAAAGAACATCACGAAACAAGTCCTCCTCCCCAATGAACAAATAAGCAAAACTCCATTCTTTCTTCTACTTTAGCAAAAACTGACTGGCACAGTTTAAATCCATGGCATCAACTGAGGAAGTTTGCTTTGGAAACAGCAGGGAAATTGAATTATATTTTCAAATACCACCTTTTCTCTTTGGAAAACTACCAACACACTATCATTTTTCTTTTAGCTGTTTGTTTTAAATTTTAACTAGAATTAATCTTAAATAGCATTATCCATTTCTTGGCTCTCCAATGTCCTTGGAGAAGGTTTTGGAGGATTATGCAAAGTGTTGCTCCCTTTGGAACTTCTATGTAAGCCCTGGAGGTACTGGGGAAAGCTTGTGAGTAACTTTCATGCAGAAAAAAAAGACACCCCACTGAATTCTCGACTGTAATTCAATCAGGAAGTTCTGATGGCATTCTAAAACTGGAAAGTACAGTTTGAATGCTTTGTGAATAATACCACATTGCCAACATTGAATTACAGCTAGTATTTTTACTCGAGGACTAGAAATACTAGGAACATAAAACAATTTTATAGCCAGTTACCTTTGAGGTTGAGGGAGTTGACAATTCATCACGTCAGAGGTCTTTAATACATGCCACAAGGAAAGATTATAATATGCGTAGGAAGGAAGGCTTGCCACTTGTTAGTCTATGAAGAGAAGGATTTGAATATAGAGGACACAGCAGTCTGTGAAGCATTACAGGACTCGTGACATGAGGACAGGATTGCGATGCTTTTGAGGACACCCAGGTTGCCTGGGACACAAATCCTAGTCCTCATATATACCACATTTATATTTTAATCAGAAAAATTCGATTGAGGCTAACCTTTCAGTGAGGGAATGTTATCTAAACAGAACACAGTCATTTCAGCTGTTAGACGAAAACTTATATATTATGAGGATAGAAACAAGTGAGTTGAATGTTATCATAAAATAACACATAGGCCTGAGGCACCCTGGGGTGCTGATATCTCACATCCCAGCACAAGCCTAAAATCCCTTAGCCTGCTAGCCTGTTTGATAATTGTCAAAGTTATTTTAATTTGAGCCATAACCAATTATTTATGCAAAAATATACTGTAAAGATGATAGTTGGAGAACATGAACATGAAAATGTATTTTTTTTCAGGCTTGTTGAGATTAATGAGCCCTCAAAAATGTCATTAACTTTGCAGAATGAGAGTACCAAGTCCATATAGCTCTGCATTTTAAAATGTCTTGGCTTTCTTCTCAGAAGAATGAATTAAGTTGATACTCATGACTGAGTCAGAAATGTACTACAGACAGGTGCTCAGCACATTTCCTCCTGCATGGCTTCCTCTAAAGATCCCTTAATTTTGCCATGAAGCTTTTTTATTCTAGCTTTGCTCTTGGTCTTGTCTGAGAGTTCTATTCCCAGTGGCATGGGAGTAGGAAGTGTAAATGCCCAGCAAGGCTCATTTTCAGTTCCCTTTGACAGGTTGGGTTTCACTTTTTAAACCCAGGGCTAGAAGCTCTGCCTGTTGTCCTGGATAGCCTATTACAATGTGTTGTCTAACTCTCCCAGTCCTGTGTTGTGGGGATGTGAAGAACCCAAGAGTACTTTCTAGGACATGCATAAAACAGATTGGGGTGGAAAATAAGAATGATTAAGAAGTTGTATTGCAAATACATATCAGAGAAGAAAAGGCTCCTTGCTTATGGTTCTTAAGAAAGTGCAGAATTTTTGGATAGAGGATGTTAACTGGCTTTTTTTTGCTCTTCCCTGAGGATAAAATACAAGTAAATGGCCTTAAGCAATGACTTGAACGGTTTAGAGACTGAGCTAAGTAAGAAACAGTTGCCAGTCTAAGACAGTCAGCAGAAGAAAATTAATAAGAAATAGAGGATAGTGGAATGCCAGAAGGAGGAAATACCTTGAACAAATTAGAAAAGGAAAACAAAAGAAACCCCCGTATCTGAGAAAGAGGCATTAACTGTGTCTGCGTCCTCTTCAGAGTTTGATTGCTTGATAGGGATTGTGCTCTCCAGGCCGTCACTGGGAGACAAAGAATATAAAGGCAGAGGCATTGATTCTGGAAGGTGCTGCCTGTGCCATTCCTCCTCTTGTCTTAACTCTGATTTGGTTCATTGTGTGCACCTCTGTGTGTGTTTTCTGGCATGTATTAGGTGGAGAGAGGGATTTGGAACAACTTTCCCTTGTTAAAGAGAAGGCCTCAAATAGAACAACAGTCCATGTCTCAGGAAAATTTTCATCCTGGGAACTTCCTTTAAGGCAGGGATTCAGCAATCATGAGAAAGGTGCCCTTAGACTTGCCCTGTAATGAGATGTTACAGGTCATTAATTTTATGAAACTCCAAAGAAACCACAGCCAGGCCATTACGAAGTAAAAAATAGATCTAGGAATCACTGAGAAAATACTAACTTTCCAAGTTCAATGAGTGAATTTGACTGAGTCTTTTTCTCCTCTCTGTCATATTTGAAGCTATTGAGCTTAATTAGTTTTTGCCTTTTCCCTGAAATCCTTGTAAAATGCTTTAGATCTAGGATTTTCAAGGAATTAGGGAACTAGAAGTCCCCCAAAAGTAGATCAAAGCAGAAGCAGTCACTCAAATGCCTTTAGTAGCTCTCCATTGTTCTGAAGATCAAGTCCTCACTCCTCAGCTTACAAGGGCCACAGGATCACACCCCTTACTTCACTCTCTAGCTTCATTTCTGCACCTGGCCCCCTTTACTTCTTTCAGTTTTTTGACATGGCATGTTCTCCCACCCTGGCTTTGGAATATCCTGTTTCCCCTGCTTAAAGTCCTTTCACTAGGCTAACCCTTATCATGGTGTAGGTTTAGTTTAGGCTTCCCACTCTCCAAGAAGCCGACCCCAGTGTGCCCTCCCCCTCATGTCTGGGATGTGGCTCCTCCTATGTGCTTCCACCACACATTCCATATTTCAGCAGTCATCACACTGTATGATTTAGATCCTATTCATTCCACTATGGTAGTCCTCACTAGACTATAAAACTATTATTGTGTTCCAGAAAGGTTCTTGTATCATGAACTAGCTTTTAAGGAAAGATTATTTCAAACTCGGAGGCCTAATTTTAGCTGGAGCAGCAGGTGAGGAGCATTTATAAAGCGGCACAGCTATACATTCACTTGCTTTCTCTTGAGTGCCCACTCTCTTCCATCTTTGGGGATTTTTTTCAACTTGTTGTAAAGTATAACCTTGGGGTTTTTGAAAAACGAACCTTTTAGTTTCACTTGTAGACCTCATTCAATTTTTTTTTTTAAGTCTTGTCCTGAGGATTTATTTGAAAGCTTGTTTGTTATCAAAAGCCCTTATCTTTCCAGGGTCATTCCTTAGTTGCTCTTACAGAAACACCTCAACTGTGGAAATACCTTTAAGGTGACATGAAATGAAATGGTGGTGATAAATACTTGTCTCTAAAGAACGTTTTTGGTGCTTAGGAAATATGCAAGTCCTCCCTGTGAGAGGCAGGATACATTGACCACTTTTCATTTGTCTCATAACCAGGACATCTTACCCCAATGACACAATATTTTATTCCATTATATTCCATACATTTGTAATGCTTTTCACTGGGTTTTATACATATTGGTCTCAGAATGACATGCTTAAAGGAAAAAGGAAAAAAATATCATTATGTTTTCAGCTGGGAATGGTAAAATCTACTTCTGAATTACGTAAGTGGTATTATTGTCTTAAATGATACAAGGTGTTACAGAGCAATGCTCTGTATTTTGTCATAATTTACCTTACAGAAGTATTTTCAACATTCTCTCATCAATCACTCAATCTTCAAACTTGGACAAATCTCACTGTCCAAGATGCATGTGGCTATTGAGCTCCTGAAATGTGACTAATCTGAATTGAGATGAGCTGTAAATGTAAAACACAGGCTAGACTTCAAAGCCTTAGTGAAAAAAAGATTTAAAAATATTTCACTAATAATTTTTATATTAATTACAGTTGGAAACTGATGATATTTTGGGTGTATCAGGTTAAATAAAAGATAATGTTATTATTAGAAAACGTAAAGTTACATACCTGGCTTGCATGGGTGCCTAGCATTGTATTTCTGATTGACAGCTGGTCTAGACAGTATCTAAATCATGAGAAATTTGTTTTCTTTTGCTAAAAAAGGAGGTATGTAGTCACTGCAGCAAGTAAAACTGGTGACTTGTGGACTTAGAATGGGATCCTCAAAAGGCAATGAAGTATGCCTAATGTCTTGGGATAAATCACTCAATAATAATAATAATAATAGCTATTCTAATTAACTAATAATGTTACTTACATCTTTGGATTTTTTGAGAATTCAATAAGATAATATGTGTGAAAGAGGTAACCTAAATAATAGTCCCACAAAGAAAAGAGTACAGGTGAAAATTCTCAGGGAACTCCCTGAACACTATCAGGGAACAATTTAGAAACTATTTTCAAACATGATGTATTACACCTGTAGTAATGTGTTCTCTTATCTGTGGATTCAATTAAGGCATCAGAGAATGGACTTCATATGGTTTATGTGAAGACTTGCTATATAGCAGCATTTTTTCATACAGTTATATAACCTGTGTAACCAGCTTCCAAATGGTGCATCGTATTTTATTTATATACCAGCCTTTAAACAATCATCCCCATATTCTTGGGACATTAGGTTGCTTCTACTTTTTTTTTTCTTATGCTATTGTTAATGTTGTGGTGATAACTATCTGTAAAACTCTTCTCATATTTTGGGTAATTTTCTAAGGGTGGTAGATTCAAGGAGATAATGAGTTGTACAGGGATGGAAAAGCCATTCACATCCCTGACTGAAACTGAACAAATTATCCAGCTAGGAGGGAGTTGAATATAAGCTGCTTTGTCGTCTGCCTTGAATTTCTTGGTTAGAAGAGATAAATGGGGCAGAGATTTACTAAATGTTGACATGAAGTTGTTCCTATTGTGAAAACATTGGCAATAAAAAATAGTAACAAAACCAACAGAGATTTTGGATATTTCAATTTCAATACCTAGATCTAGTTGTGGCTGAAATCTTGAACAATTTTATCTAAAGCAGTCTAAAAATACTTTGAGAGTGCCCTACAGCTGTATAAAGGTTCATATAATTGACCAACAATACTGTGAATTAACTTAAAACTGAATGTTGGGTTTGTGAAGAAACCATTACTTGAATTTCAAGATCTTTCAGTTTCATTAAAAAAAAAGTAATGCAAAAAAGGTTTCATTTTGCTTATGACTATGTGTTTGTGAAAGTTTTATTTTCAGAGCAGATGTTTAAAGCTCCAAAAGCTTTGTTTACATTTGTGAGTATATTTATTGTCTTAATCAAACAGAGCTTCTGTTACTGGTAGTAGGTTAGAAATTGCAACTCATTCCAAATTAAGTTGGGCAGAAATAGGAAAGCAACCCCAAATTAAGGCAGAGCACTTTATTAATGATCTCCTTTAAAATACGAATTCTCATTATTATAATGTTACCGACCCTGACTGTAGCCAGAGTTCCAGAGTTCCAGAGTTTGAGAGCAAACGCTCAGAGCTGTTGCCGCAGTGCTCATTCATATGGAGAGAACAGTGCAGAACATGTATATTTAGCGAGGCCTATTTGTGTAGTTCTACACATATGGAGCTGTTAATTTTAATATAGATGCCCTTAAACAATCCAGTTATAAAATTAACTCTTCCCAAATTCCTACTTAGAATTCTTGGTTTTAAGAGCAGTGCTTATACACTGCTGTGTATATGAATGTTTTTAACTTTTACCTGTGTTTTTACAATTAACTGTGATATTGTTGAACATTTAAAAGATTTGAGGCAACTTACAGACCATGACTGTTGCCCTGCACTGTGCCTGCAAATTCTAATGATGGTATGCTAATACTTGACATTGCAGGTATGGAAGGAAAGGTATTCCATCTAGAATCTAAGCGCCTGGGACTGGGTGCTGGTCTGAAAGCTACTGAATTTCCTTGTTAGGAAAGTGAGTGCAGAGTGGATGGTCATGATTAATTTTGGACGTTGACTTACGTAATTTGCTTATTTTTCCTAATCCTTGAGTCTAATAAGGGAAACTTTTGTTTAGATAACACACCTAGGGCATTATCCTTTACCAGTATCTCTTCTCACTCTCTGAGCTCATCCGTTCCAACAGCTTCAACTATTCTGATGGTGTCTAATTCTTTCACTTGGACCTCTTTCCTGAGCTCTAAACCTTTATTATTTGCAGCTGGAAATTTATACTTGGAAATTCCACAAGTATCTTCAAACACATTATGTTCAACACCAAAGTCATCATATCCACCAGTTTTTGCTTTTTCTTATTAATTGTGCATGTATTTATTGAGTACATGCTTTATGAAGGCATTGGGCTAGGCACTGGAAATACAATGTAAACATAGACCCTTCCCTAAGATCACAACCTAATATAGTAAATATAATTTAAACAAATAAGTTCAATGTGTAATAGGTATTTCCTCTCCTAATTTTTGGGAAACTAGGAATCATCCTTGATTTCTTTTCTCTTATTTTTGCACATTGCCAATTAATGTATTCCTCTTATTTTGCCTCCCTGTCTCTCAAGTTTATATCCATCTCTCTAAGCATTTATAATATAACTACTTTAGTTCCAGACCTCAAAATTTCTTTATTTAACTATCACAATAGCCTTCTCTTTTTCTTGTTTTATTAAAGTATCATTAATATACAATCTTTAAAAAAATTTTTTATTAAGGTATTATTGATATACACTCTTATGAAGGTTTCACATGAAAAACTGTGGTTACTACATTTACCCATATTATCAAGTCCCCACCCATACCCCAATGCAGTCACTGTCCTTCAGTGTAGTAAGATGCCACAGATTCACTATTTGCCTTCTCTGTGCTACACTATTTTCCCCATGACCCCCGGCACCGTGTGTACTAAACATAATATCCCCCAATCCCCTTCTCCCTCCCTCCCCACACACCCTCACACACCCCTCCCCTTTGGTAACCACTAGTTCCTTCTTGGAGTCTCTGAGTCTGCTGCTATTTTGTTCCTTCAGTATTGCTTTGTCGTTATAGTCCACAAATGAGGGAAATCATTTGGCACTTGTCTTTCTCCGCCTGGCTTATTTCACTGAGCATAATATCCTCCAGCTCCATCCATGTTGTTGCAAATGGTAGAATTTGTTTCTTTCTTATGGATGGAAATTATTCCATTGGGCATATGTACCACATCTTCTTTATCCATTCATCTACTGATGGACACTTAGGTTGCTTCCATATCTTGGCTATTGTAAAAAGTGTTGTGATAAACATAGGGGTGCATATGTCTTTTTGAATATGAGAAGATGTATTCTTTGGGTAAATTCCTAGGAGTGGGATTCCAGGGTCAAATGGTATTTGTATTTTAGTTTTTTGAGGAACCTCCATATTGCTTTCCACCATGGTTGAACTAGCTTACATTCCCACCAGCAGTGTAGAAGGGTTCTCCTTTCTCCACATCCTTGCCAGCATTTGTTGTTCTTAGTCTTTGGATGCTGGCCATCCGTACTGGTGTGAGGTGTTATCTCATTGTGGTTTTAATTTGCATTTCCTGATGATTAGTGATGTGGAGCATCTCTTCATGTGTCTGTTGGCCATCTGAATTTCTTCTTTTCTCTCTTCATAGCCTCTGCCCATTTTTTAATTGGGTTATTTGTTTTTTGGATGTTGAGGCATATAAGTTCTTTATATATTTTGGATGTTAACCCCTTGTCGGATATGTCATTTACAAATATATTCTCCCATACTGTAGGAGGCCCTTTTGTTCTGTTGATGGAGTCCTTTGCCATACAGAAACTTTTTAGTTTGATATAGTCCCATGAGTTCATTTTACTTTTGTTTCCCTTGCTCTAGGAGATGCATTCAGGAAGAAGTCACTCATGCTTATACTCAGGAGATTTTTGCCTATGTTGTCTTCTAAGAGTTGTATGGTTTCATGACTTACATTCAGGTCCTTGATCCATTTTGAGTTTATTTTTGTGTATGGGGTTAGACAATAATCCAGTTTCATTCTCTTGCATGTAGCTGTCCAGTTTTGCCAACACCAGCTGTTGAAGAGGCTGTCATTTCCCCATTGTATGTCCATGGCTCCTTTATCATATATTAATGGACCATATATGGTTGGGTTTATATCAGGGCTGTCTAGTCTGTTCAATTGGTCTATGGGTCTGTTCTTGTGCCAGTACCAAATTGTCTTGAGTACTGTGGCTTTGTAGTAGAGCTTGAAGTTAGGGGGCATAATCCCACCAGCTTTATTCTTCTTTCTCAGAATTGCTTTGGCTATTTGGGGTCTTTTGTGGTTCCATATGAATTTTAGAATGATTTTCTCTAGTTTGTTGAAGAATGCTGTTGGTATTTTGATAGGAATTGCATTGAATCTGTAGATTGATTTAGGCAGGATGGCTATTTTGACAATATTAATTCTTCCTATCCATGAGCATGGGATGTGTTTCCATTTATTGGTATCTTCTTTAATTTCTCTCATGAGTGTCTTGTAGTTTTCAGAGTATAGGTCTTTCACTTCCTTGGTTAGGTTTATTCCTAGGTATTTTATTCTTTTTGATGCAACTGTGAAAGGAATTGTTTTCCTGATTTCTCTCTCTGCTAGTTCATTTTTAGTGTATAGGAATGCCACAGATTTCTGCATATTAATTTTGTATCCCGCAACATTGCTGAATTCAGATATTAGATCTAGTAGTTATGGAGTGGATTCTTTAGGGTTTTTTATGTACAATATCATGTCATCTGCAAACAGGGACAGTTTAACTTCTCCCTTGCCAATCTGGATGCCTTTTTTTTTTCTTTGTGTTGTCTGATAGCTGTGGCTAGGACCTCCAGTACTATGGTGAATAGAAGTGGGGAGAGTGGGCATCCTTGTCTTATTCCTGATCTTAAAGGAAAAGCTTTCAGCTTCTCACTGTTAAGTATAATGTTGGCTGTGGGTTTGTCATATATGGCCTTTATTATGTTGAGGTACTTGCCCTCTATACCCATTTTGCTGAGAGTTTTTATCACGAATGAATGTTGAATTTTCTTGAATGCTTTTTCAGCAAGTATGGAGATGAAGATGTGGTTTTTGTCCTTCTTTTTGTGGATGTGGTGGATGATATTGATGGATTTTTTAATGTACCATTCTTGCATCCCTGGAATAAATCCTACTTGATCATGATGGATGATCCTTTTGATGTATTTTTGAATTCGGTTTGCTAATATTTTGTTGAGTATTTTTGCATCTATGTTCATCAGGGATAATGGTTTTCTTTTTTGTGGTGTCTTTGCCTGGTTTTGGTATTAGAGTGATGCAGGGCAAGCCTCATAGAATGAGTTTGGAAGTATTCCCTCTTCTTCTACTCCCTGGAAAACTTTAAGGAGGATGGGTATTAGGTCTTCACTAAATGTTTGATAAAATTCAGCAGTGAAGCCAAATGGTCTAAGCTTTTGTTCTTACGTAGGTTTTTGATTACCAGTTCAATTTCATTGCTGGTAATTGGTCTGTTCAGATTTTCTGTTTCTTTCTGGGTCAGCCTTGGAAGGTTGTATTTTTCTAAAAAGTTGTCCATTTCTTCTAGGTTGTCCAGTTTGTTACCATATAATTTTTCATAGTATTCTCTCATAATTCTTTGTATTTCTGTGGTGTCCGTAGTGATTTTTCCTTTCTCATTCTGATTCTGTTTATGTGTGTAGACTCTCTTTTTTTCTTGATAAGTCTGGCTAGGGGTTTATCTATTTTGTTTATTTTCTTGAAGAACCAACTCTTGCTTTCATCGATCCTTTCTATTGTTTTATTCTTCTCAATTTTACTTATTTATACTCTAATGTTTATTATGTCCCTCCTTCTACTGACTTTGTGTCTCATTTGTTCTTCTTTATCTAGTTTCATTAATTGTGAGTTTAGACTGTTCATATGGGATTGTTCTTTCCTGAGGTAGGCCTGTACTGCAATATACTTTCCTTTTAGCACGGCCTTTGCTGCATCCCACAGATTTTGTGGTGTTGAATTATTGCTGTCATTTATCTCCATATATTGCTTGATCTCTGCTTTTATTTGGTCACTGATCCTTTGATTATTTAGGAGGATGTTGTGAAGCCTCCATGTGTTTGTGGGATTTTTCATTTTCTTTGTGTAATTTATTCCTAGTTTCATACCTTTGTTTTCTGAGACACTGGTTGGTACAATTTCAATCTTTTAAAATTTACCGAGGCTCTTTTTGTGGCCTAGTATGTGATCTATTCTTGAAAATGTTCTTTGTGCACTTGAGAAGAATGTGTATTCTGCTGCTTTTGGGTGTAGTGTTCTGTAGATGTCTGTTAGGTCTGTCTGTTCCAATGTGTTGTTCCATGCCTCTGTCTCCTTACTTATTTTCTGTCTGGTTGATCTGTCCTTCAGAGTGAGTGGACTGTTGAAGTCTCCTAGAATGAATGCATTGCATTCTATTTCCCCTTTTAATTCTGTTAGTATTTGTTTCACATATGTAGGTGCTCCTCTGTTGGGTGCATAGATATTTATAATGGTTATATCTTCTTGTTGGATTGACCCTTTTATCATTATGTAATGTCCTTCTTTGTCTTTGTGACTCTCTTTGTTTTGAAGTATATTTTGTCTGATACAAGTACTGTAACTTCTGCTTTTTTCTCCCCATTAGTTAAATGAAATGTCTTTTTCCATCCCTTCACTTTTAGTCTGTGTATGTCTTTGGGTTTAACGTGAGTCTCTTGAAGGCACCATATAGATGGGTCTTGTTTTTTTTTTCCATTCAGTGACTCCTTGTCTTTTGATTGGTGCATTCAGTCCATTTACATTTAGGGTGATTATGGATAGGTATGTACTTGCTATTGCAGGCTTTAGATTCATGGCTACCAAAAGTTCAAGGTTAACTTCCTTACTATCTAAGAGTCTAACTTAACTCACATAATATGCTCTGGATGCTTTTAATAGTCTGTCCTTATCCTTGATCTTTGCCTTTTAATTACTATATGTCTTGGTGTTATCTTCCTTGGGTCCCTTGTGTTGGGAGATATGTGCATCTCCATGGCCTGAGAGACTATCTCCTTCCCCAGATTGGGGACGTTTTCAGCAATTACCTCCTCAAAGACAGTTTCTATCCCTTTTTCTCTCTTCTTCTTCTGGTACCCCTATAATGCAACTATTGTTCCGTTTTGCTTGGTCACACAGTTCTCTCAATATTCTTTCATTCTTAGAGGTCCTTTTTTCTCTCTGTACCTCAGCTTCTTTGTATTCCTCTTCTCTAGTTTCTATTTCATTTATCATCTCCTCCACCTTATCCAATCTGCTTTTAATACCATCCACTGTGCTCTTCAATAATTGGATCTCCGACCGGAATTCATTCCTGAGTTCTTGAATATCTTTCCATACCTCCATGAGCATGTTAATGATTTTTATTTTGAACTCCCTTTCAGGAAGAGTCATGAGGTCAATGTCATTTAAATCTTTCTCAGGAGTTGTATTAATAATTTTACTCTGAACCAGGTTTTTTTGGCATTTCATATTTGTGTATGGCACCCTCTAGTGCCCAGAAGCTCTGCTCCCTGGAGCTGCTAAGCCCCTGAAGCAATGTCGGGTGTCACAGGGGATTGGTATTGTTGCCTGGTGGGAGGAAAGAGCTGTTTCCAGCTTCCCACCTGCTATGCCTGTCTGCACTGCCTGAACCAGTGGGCTTAGCACATAGTTATAAGCCTCTATGCTTTGTGTTTGTAGTTGCTGTAGACAGATCTTCCCTCTGGCTTGCCTAACACCAGGGTAGGTTTTGCCGGTTGCGAGCCAGGTGGGGCTGACCAGGAAAAAGCGCAGTAGGCTGCCTATCACTGAGGGGTTTCTTGGAGCTCTGTAGGCAGCCAGGGAGCTGAAGCACCTGAAGATCATGAAAGCTTCCAACCTGCTGGGCCGAGTGCATGCAGACAATTTTGTCTGCTTGTCCTTTCTCCTCAGCAGTAAGCTCTGTGCAATCCTTGCCCCTTTAGCAGCCATCTTGCTAAGGGCTTCCTTGTTGCGAAGTCTCTCAGACTGCCTGTCTTTCTTTTGTCCCAGAGCAGCAGGATATGGATCCCTGCTTTCCACCAGCAGCTGGAATCTCAGTCTCTCCAGGAATTCTGCCTGTCTTAGCTTTCCAACCCCCTAATTATGAGAGTATCATGCAAGCACCATGAAATGTAGGTTTATGCTCCCAGAGCAGATCTCCACAGAGTTAGCTATTCAGCAGTCCCTGGTCTCCACTCCCTCCCTGCTCTGTTTCTCTTCTTCCCGCTGGTGAGTAGGGGTGGGGGAAGGCCTTGGGTCCCGCCAGGCCACAGCTTTAGTACGTTACCCTGTTCTGTGAGGTCTGCTTTTGTCTCCAGGTTTATTCAGTTTGGCACAGTCCTCTTTCCTGTTGCTCTTTCAGGAGTAGTTTCATCAGTTAAAATTTCATATTATATGCAGTTTTAGGAAGAAGCGTCTGTCTCACGTTCATGCTGCCATCTTTAATCTGTCTCTATTAATATACAGTCTTATGTTTATTTCAAATGTATATCACAGTGGTTCAGCAGTTCCTGTGATCAACTAAGTGTGATTGTGAATTGTGCTCCTCTGTCTCCTTCCTCCCCACACCTACCCCAATCCTCCTCTTTGGTAACCACTAGTCACTTCTCAGTGTCTATGGGTCTGCTGCTGTTTTGTTGATTGTTTTGCTTTGTTTTTATATTCCACAAATAAGTGAAATTATATGGTATTTGTCTTTCTCCACCTGGCTTATTTCACTGAGCATAATATCCTCTAGATCCATACATGTTGTTGCAAATGGCAGGATTTCTTTTCTTTTTATGGCTGAATAATATTCCATTGTGTATATGTACCACATCTTCTTTATCCCTTCATCTATTGATAGACATTTAGTTTGCCTCCATATCTTGGTTATTGCAAATAGCCTTCTAATTGTCCTCCAAGCCTCCAGACCTGTCTCACTGAAATCCATTATCAATACTATTATCAGAGTGATCACCTTATATTTTATGTTTCTACTGGATCAAAAATTTTCAGTCATTCTATGTCACATATATGTTAAAGCTTACAGTTTTTAGCAGGAGATTAATCCCCTTCCTTTCACTCCAGTCTCATGATCAAACATTGTTTCATGCTATCTACCCCAGAAACAGCAAACTGCTGTGTTTGGTTAATATCTTACACAATATGCCCTTTTTCACCTCCCAGCCTGCACTTATTTTTTTTTCCCCTGTGGAAATGCTTTTTCTCACTCCTATGGAACCATTCTTTGATTATATCTTCCTCATTCTTTAAGACACAACTAAGATGAGTCTTTTCTTAACTCTCTTAGGGTGAATAAAGTACCCTTCTTTGTGATTTCACTATCCTGTAATGCTGAAATTCTATGTTTATGTGTTGGGGTCCATTCATTAGATTAAAAGCTTATAGAGAGTATGCCTCTGAGTCCTTAAAGTCTCAGTGTCTGGTACATGGTAAGTGCTCAATAAGTGTTTGTTGAATTGCATCAAAGGACAGGGTCCCTGACTCTTCTCCAACTTCATTTCCTGACATTTCTTCCCACTCTGTTGTTCCACTTCATTGAACTTAAGAGTTTTTTGACTATTCTATGGTCTACCTTCTAGGCAGTTTATAAGAGTGGTCCTGTTTCATAGCCTGGAGTATCTTTCCTCCTGCTTCTCTGTGTTGTTTGTTAGTATTTGTTCTTTAAGTCTGACAGCTGGACTTAGGCATCTCCTCCTCTAAGAAGTTCCCACTCCTCTTCCCCAGCATTCCCTTTATGAAAGATTAGAAGGTCCACTTTTTTTTTCTTAAAGCATCCTGTGCTGTCACAGCATTCTTTTTACTGATTTTCCTTTTGGGTTTACTAGTCTTTCTTCCCCGCTAGCCTGGGACCTCTGGTGTCTATCACTGTGCATTGCATACAATAGACACTTAATAAAGGTTTCTTAAAAAAATAACAGCAGTTTTTGTTTTTGCATAAAAAAGAGAAGAGTTAACATTTTGAGAACTTAGTATGTGCCTATTACTATGCCAGATTTTTGACAAAAAGCAGTTGAAGGCAAGAGGCTTGGCAAACAGGATTTGAAGTTCCATAATCTTAGGTCTATTTTAGTCATAGGCTTGAGGATCTACATTGTTTTCCCCCTGTGTGCTATATAAGGCTGTTTCTCTCATTAGATGGTGTGTGGATCTATTGGAGAAGTCCACAGATAATTAATTTATTTTGTAAAATTCTCTGCTTTATTGGAGGGAAATTCTATTTAAATATGAGATGCTTCTTAAACAGAGGAAAGCATTTTCTGGGGAGAGGGGTTTGAAACCACAGCATTAACAGACACATCTTCCTGGCATGTCAAGATTTACTCATAGCTACAGATACTTCCAGCTAAAGATGGTGGACTAAAGCCATTTGAATGCTACTTTCCTCCCTGAAACACATAAAAACAATAAAATAAACAAACAAAAACACACCCTATATCAAATTCCCAAAGAATAAAAATCAAGGAAGAAAATTATATTTTAAGACAATTATGAAGAATACCAGCAAAATACAATGAAATTCTGATCAAATAGGAAAGGCCACTAAGAGCTAAAACAAACCTCAGAACTTGGGTGATAATATATTTCTTTTTTTTTTATAATTTATTTTGGTATCATTAATCTACAATTACATGTGCAATATTATGGTCATTAAACTACCCCCTTCATCAGGTGCCCTCCACCAACTCCATTACAGTCACTGTCCATCAGCATAGTGAGATGCTATAGAATTACTACTTGTCTTCTCTGAGTTGTACAGCCCTCCCCATGCCCCCCCAACATTACATCTGCTAATCGTAATGCCCCCTTTTCCCCCTTATCCCTCCCTTCCCACCCATCTTCCCCAGTCCCTTTCCCTTTGGTAACTATTAGTCCGTTCTTGGATTCTGTGAGTCCGCTGCTGTTTTGTTCCTTCAGTTTTTCCTTTGTTGTTATGCTCCACAGATGAGTGAAATCATTTGATACTTGTCTTTCTCCACCTGGCTTATTTCACTGAGCATAATACCCTCTAGCTCCATCCATGTAGTTGCAAATGGTAGGATTTGTTTTCTTCTTATGGCTGAATAATATTCCATTGTGTATATGTACCACTTCTTCTTTATCCCTTCATGTACTGATGGACACTTAGGTTGCTTCCATTTCTTGGCTATTGTAAATAGTGCTGCGATAAACATAGGGGTGCATAAGTCTTTTTCAAACTGGGCTGCTGCATTCTCAGGGTAAATTCCTAGGAGTGGAATTCCTGGGTCAAATGGTATTTCTATTTTCAGTTTTTGAGGAACCTCCATACTGCTTTCCACAATGGTTGAACTAATTTGCATTCCCACCAGCAGTGTAGGAGTGTTCCCTTTTCTCCACATCCTCGCCAACATTTGTTGTTGTTTGTGTTTTGGATGTTGGCCATTCTCACTGGTGTGAGGTGATATCTCATTGTGGTTTTAATCTGCATTTCTCTGATGATTAACGATGTGGAGCATCTTTTCCTGTGCCTGTTGGCCATCTGAATTTCTATTCATGTCCTCTGCCCATTTCTTAATTGCATTATTTGCTTTTTGTTTGTTAAGGTGTGTGAGTTCTTTATATATTTTGGATGTCAACCCCTAATCGAATACGTCATTTATGAATATATTCTCCCATACTGTAGTATGTCTTTTTGTTCTACTGATGGTGTCCTTTGTTGTACAGAAGCTTTTCAGCTTGATATAGTCCCACTTGTTCATTTTTGCTTTTGTTTCCCTTGCCCGGGGAGATATGTTCATGAAGAAGTCACTCATGTTTATGTCCAAGAAATTTTTGCCTATGTTTTCTTCTAAGAGTTTTATGGTTTCATGACTTACATTCAGGTCTTTGATCCACCTTGAGTTTGCCTTTGTGTATGGGTTAGATAGTAGTCCAATTTCATTTTCTTACATGCAGCTGTCCAGTTTTTCCAATACCAGCTGCTGAAGAGGCTGTCATCTCCCCATTGTATATCCAAGGCTCCTTTATCAAATATTAATTGACTGTATATGTTTGGGTTAATGTTTGGATTTTCTATTCTGTTCCACTGGTCTGTAGGTCTGTTTTTGTGCCAATACCAAATTGTCTTGATTACTGTGGCTTTGCAGTAGAGCTTGAAGTCAGGAAGCGTAATTCCCCCTGTTTTATTCCTCCTTCTCAGGATTGCTTTGGCTTTTCGGAGTCTTTTGTGGCTCCATATGAATTTTAGAATTATTTGTTCCAGTTCATTGAAGAAAGCTGTTGGTAGTTTGATAGGGATTGCATTGAATCTGTAGATTGCTTTAGGTAGTATAGCCATTTTGACAATATTTATTCTTCCTAGCCAAGAGCATGGGATGCATTTCCATTTGTTAGTGTCCTCTTTAATTTCTCTTAGGAGTGTCTTGTAGTTTTCAGAGTACAGGTCTTTCACTTCCTTCGTTAGGTTTATTCCTAGGTATTTTATTCTTTTTGATGCAATTGTGAATGGAATTGTTTTTCTGATTTCTCTTTCTGTTAGTTCATCATTAGTGTATAGGAAAGCAACAGATTTCTGTGTGTTAATTTTGTATCCTGCAACTTTGCTGAATTCATATATTAGTTCTAGTAGTTTTGGAGTGGAGTCTTTAGGGTTTTTTATGTACAGTATCATGTCATCTGCAAATAGTGACAATTTGACTTCTTCTTTACCAATCTGGATGCCTTGTATGTCTTTGTTTTGTCTGATTGCCGTGGCTAGGACCTCCAGTACTATGCTGAATAACAGTGGAGAGAGTGGGCATCCCTGTCTTGTTCCCAATCTTAGATGAAAAGCTTTCAGCTTCTCACTGTTACATATGATGTTAGCTGTGGGTTTGTCATATATAGCCTTTATGATGTTGAGGTACTTGCCGTCTATACCCATTTTGTTGAGAGTTTTAATCAGGAATGGATGCTGAATTTTGTCAAATGCTTTTTCAGCATCTATGCAGATGATCATGTGGTTTTTGTTCTTCTTTTTGTTGATGTGGTGGATGATGTTGATGTATTTTCGAATGTTGTACCATCCTTGCATCCCTGGGATGAATCCCACTTGATCATGGTGTATGATCCTCTTGATGTATTTTTGAATTCGGTTTGCTAATATTTTGTTGAGTATTTTTGCATCTACGTTCATCAGGGATATTGGTCTGTAATTTTCTTTTTTGGTGAGGTCTTTGCCAGGTTTTGATATTAGAGTGATGCTGGCTTCATAGAATGAGTTTGGAAGTATTCCCTCCTCTTCTATTTTTTGAAAAACTTTAAGGAGAATGGGTGTTATTTCTTCTCTATATGTCTGGTAGAATTCAAAGGTGAATCCTTCTGGTCTGGGGGTTTTGTTCTTGGGTAGTTTTTTGATTACCGATTCAATTTCGTTGCTGGTGATTGGTCTGTTTAGTTTTTCTGTTTCTTGCTTGGTCAGTCTTGGAAAGTTGTATTTTTCTAAGAAGTTGTCCATTTCTTCTGTGTTTTCCAGCTTGGAGCATATAGATTCTCGTAGTATTCTCTTATAATTCTTTGTATATCTGTGGGGTCCGTTGTGATTTTTCCTTTCTCGTTTCTGATTCTGTTTATGTGTATAGATTCTGTTTTTCTGTTAATAAGTCTGGCTAGGGGTTTATCTATTTTGTTTATGTTTTCAAAGAACCAGCTCTTGGTTTTATTGATTTTTTTCTATTGTTTTATTCTTCTCAATTTTATTTATTTCTTCTCTGATCTTTATTATGTTCCTCCTTCTGGTGACTTTGGGCCTCATTTGTTCTTCTTTTTCCAATTTCAGCAATTGTGTCTTTAGTCTATTCATTTGGAAATGTTCTTCCTTCTTTAAATAGGCCTGGATTGCATTATACTTTCCTCTTAGAACTGCCTTTGCTGCGTCCCACAGAAGTTGTGGCTTTGTGTTTTTGTTGTCATTAGTCTCTATATATTCTTTCATTTCTGTTTTGATTTGATTGTTAACCCATTGATTAATTAGGAGAATGTTGTTAAGTCTCCATGTATTTGTGAGCCTTTTTGATTTCTTTCTAAAATTTATTTCTAGTTTTATACCTTGGTGATCTGAGAAGTTGGTTGGTAGGATTTCAATATTTTTGAATTTACTGATGTTCTTTTTGTGGCCTAGTATGTGGTCTGTTCTGGAAAATGTTCCATGTGCACTTGAGAAGAATGTGTATCCTGCTGCTTTTGGGTGTAGAGTTCTGTAGATGTCTGTTAGGTCCATCTGTTCTAGTGTGTTGTTCAGTGCCTCTGTGTCTTTACTTATTCTCTGTCTGGTTGATCTGTCCTTTGGAGTGAGTGGTGTGTTGAAGTCTCCTAAAGTGAATGCATTGCTGTCTATTTCCTCCTTTAATTCTGTTAGTATTTGTTTCACATATGCTGGTGCTCCTGTGTTGGGTGCATATATATTTATAATCGTTATATCTTCTTTTTGGACTGACCCCTTTTCATTATGTAATATCCTTCTTTATCTCTTGCTACTTTCTTCGTTTTGAAGTCTGTTTAATCTGATACAAGTACTGCAACACCTGCTTTTTCTCCTTGTTGTTTGCATGAAATATCTTTTTCCATCCCTTCACTTTTCGTCTGTGTATGTCTTTGGGTTTAAAGTGAGTCTCTTGAAGGCAGCATATAGGTGGGTCTTGTTTTTTTATCCATTCAGTGACTCTATGTCTTTTGACTGGTGTATTCCGTCCATTTACATTTAGGGTGATTATGGATAGGTATGTACTTATTGGCATTGCAGGCTTCAGATTCGTAGTTACCAAAGGTTCAAGGTTAACTTCCCTACTATCTAAAAGTCTAACAACTCACTTAATATGCTATTACAAACACAATCTAAAGGTTCTTTTTTGTTTGTTTGTTTGTTTCCTCCTTTTTCTTTCTACTCCATTCTTTATATATTAGGTATCATATTCTGTACTGTCTGTCTGTCTATCCCTTGATTGACTTTGAGGATAGTTAATTTAGTTTTACATTTGCTTAGTAATGAGCTGTTCTACTTTCTTTACTGTGGTTTTCTTACCTCTGGTGACAGCTATCAAACTGTAGGAACACTTCCATCTATAGCAGTCCCTCTAAAATACACTGTAGAGATAGTTTGTGGGAGGCAAATTCTCTCAGCTTTGCTTATCTGGGAATTGTTTAATCCTTCCTTCAAATTTAAATTATAATCTTGCCAGATAAAGTAATCTTGGTTCAAGGCCGTTCTGCTTCTTGCATTAAATACATCATGCCACTCCCTTCTGGCCTGTAAGGTTTCTGCTGAGAAGTCTGATGATAGCCTGATGGGTTTTCCTTTGTATGTGATCTTATTTCTCTCTCTGGCTGCTTTTAATAGTTTGTCTTTATCCTTGATCTTTGCCATTTTAATTACTATATATCTTGCTGTTGTCTTCCTTGGGTCCTTTGTGTTGGGAGATCTGTGCACCTCCATGGCCTGAGAGACTATCTCCTTCCCCAGATTGGGGAATTTTTCAGCAGTCACCTCCTCAAAGACGCTTTCTATCCCTTTTTCTCTCTCTTTTTCTTCTGGTATCCCTATAATGCGAATATTGTTCCGTTTGGATTGGTCACACAGTTCTCTCAATATTCTTTCATTCTTAGAGATCCTTTTTTCTCTCAGTGCCTGAGCTTCTTGTAATCCTCTTCTCTAGTTTCTATTTCCTTTATTGTCTCCTCCACCGTATCCAATCTGCTTTTAACCGTATATTGTGTTCTTCAATGATTGGATCTCTGACCGGAATTCATTCCTGAGTTCTTGAATATCTTTCCATACCTCCATGAACATGTTAATGATTTTTATTTTGAACTCCCTTTCAGGGAGAGTCATAAGGTCCCTATCATTTAAATCTTTCTCAGGAGTTGTATTCATAATTTTACTCTGGACCAGGTTCCTTTGGCGTTTCATATTTGTGTATGGCGTCCTCTAGTTCCCAGAAGCTCTATTTTCTGGATCTGCTCAGCCCCTGAAGCAATGCGGGGATTGTAAGGGAGTGTGGTATTGGTGCCTCCGGGGAGGAAAGGGGTGTTTGCTGGTTCCTGGCTGCTATGCCTGTCTCCACTGCCTGAACCAGTGGGCTGAGCACACAGGTATAAGCCTCTGTGCTTTGCGTTTTTAGTTGCTGTAGACAGATCTTCCCTCTGGCTGGCCTAACACCAGGGAAGGATTTCCTGGTTTGCAATCCCGGTGGGGCTGGCCTGGAGAAAGACGCACTAGTCTGCCTGTCACAGAAGGGGTTCTTGGAGCTGTGTAGGCAGCCGGGGAGCTGGAGCACCTGAAGATCGTGAAAGCTCCCAACCTGCTGGGCAGAGTGCACCCGGACAATTTTGTCTGCCTGTCCTTTCTCCTGAGTAGTAAGCTCTGTGCAATCCTTGCCCCTTTAACAGCCCTCTTGCTAAGGGCTTCCTTGTTGGGAAGTCTCTCAGACTGCCCGCCTTTCTTTTGTCCCCGAGCAGCTGGGTATGGATCCCTACTTTCACAAGCAGCTGGAATCTTAGTCTCTCCAGGAATTCTGCCTGTCTTAGCTTTCCAACCCGCTAATTATGAGAGTATCATGCAAGCACCATGAAATAGATGTTTGTGCTCCCAGAGCAGATCACCAGAGTTAGGTATTCAGCAGTCCCACATCTCCACTCCCTCCCTGCTCTGTTCCTGTTCCTCCTGCCAGTGAGCTGGGGTGGGGGAAGGGCTTGGATCCCGCAGGACCACAGCTTTAGTACGTTACCCTTTTCTGTGAGGGCTGCTCTTGTCTCCAGGTGTATGCAGTTTGTTGCCGTCCTCTTTCCTGTTGCTCTTTCAAGAGTAGTTGTAGTAGCTCTATTTTCATATTATATGAGGTTTTAGGAGGAAGCCTCTGTCTCACCTCTCACACCGCCTTCTTTAATCCAATAGACTAGTTCTAGAGGCTGGATGTCCAAGATCTGGGTGTTGGCAGGGTCAGATTCTGGCGAGAGTCCTGGTTTTGCAGATGGCTTTCTTCTCATTGTATTCTCACATGGCAAAGAGAGAGAGAGGGAAGGAGAGAGGAAGAAATGGAGAGAGAAGGAAAGGGAGTGTGACAGACGGGATAATATATTTCTATAAACATAAAATGTCACAGGCCAGAAAGGCCTGTTCAGTGATCTTTCAATTAAGGTGAATGACACTGGGTCATGGGAGGGCTATAGAGGTGGGGAATATTCCTGTGGCGTCCAAGTTCCATGTATAAGCTCAGTTCTAGTTCTATAACCAAGATCCGAAGGAAGTGATAGAAAAAGGGAAGCCATATAGGCTAGTTATCCTGGTTACCTATAACCTCGTTTCTTAGCTGTGGGAGACTGCTAGAGGTTAGGTTGGGTAAAGGAATAAAAAAGGGAGGCTAACATTATCAGAGATTGTAATTTAAATCCTTCACCATAACCTAGACCAGCCGTGTGAATGTCTAAAGCTGGGAGTAGACTTGCGTCCAGAAAAGAGAACACACAGATGTGGAAAGACATCGGTGGAAGCAACAAGCCACAGGCTTCCCCAGCTCAGATAATCACGGAAGGAAATATATAATTATACACAGTGATACAATTACAGGGCGCTATGGCAGTGGATAATAGGGGATGTGGCGTTTTCTGCACCTCTGGGCAGCTTTCCCTGAGAAAGCAGGTGGGGTTGAGAACTGATGTATATGAGTCAGCAAGGCAAATGGTGGAGAACATTCTTGTCAGAGCGCCAAGCAAGTTCAGAACCTTTGCGCTAGGGGACAGCATTCTGTGGGTGAGAAACAGAGAAGGCAGAGGGGACTAGAGTACAGAGAGTGGGAGTGGGGTGGAGAAAGGAGGACGATGAGAGGTGAGACCACTGGAGAAGAGGGTCAAACATGTAAGGCTTTTTGTTAATGATTCCTAAGAGCAACGGGGAGCCGTTGAACGATTTTAATCAGAGTTGTGACATGATTGGATTTACATTTAAAATGATCCATTCAGCTGCGTTGAAGACAATTGACTTGGGAACAAAGGATAGTGTGAATGTAGGGAAAACAGTTAGGAGGCTATTATAGTAAAACAGGTGAGAGGTGATGGTACTTCAGACAAGGGTTGTGACAGTGAAGATGGAGGTAAATGGTGAAATGGGAGGTTTTGTAAATTACATAGAAGACAGATCCCATGTGGTGATGAATTAGATTTTGTAACATGTATGCAAGAAACCATTAATTGTCCTCAGTATCCATTTTTCTTTTCTTCCTTCTAGAGATAGGAACATCTATCCCACCCTGAGTTTGAACCATACACATGACCACCTAGCTAGCATCTACAGTTGTCAAGTTCTTTTTCAGTCAGTTGTCACCATGGACTAAATTTGGGCCTGGTCCTAAAGACAAGGCTGCTTGCCCTGGACTCTGTGCCCCTTCCATGGGCCTGGAACATGGTGCTAGGTGAGCTCACATAAGAACATAAATGAAGATAATACATTTGAGTACTGAACTTGGGCACTCCAGTATTCAGAGGTCAGGAAAAGGAGAAAAGTCCAGCAAAGGAGAATGATAAGGAGTGGCCAGTGAGGTAGGGGGAAAATCAAGAGAATATGCATCAGGGAGGATGTCCCATTATATGGTCTTGTTCATTTTGCTCTCCTGCTCTCAATGTTAATTATTCTCACCTCCCCTCTCTCCTCAAATCTCCAATTGTCTCTGCCTGTCTCACCCCACCTCACTCTTACCTTATGACCCTGCTTCATATTTCACAGAAAAAATAGAGCTACTCAGAAAAGAACTTCATGATCTTCCCATCAATAAATATATTAGCTGTATCTTCTGTGACTTCCGATCTTTTAAAATGAGTGAACTTTCTCTGCTGTATTGTAAGATGGACTCCCCGACTTAGGCACTGGATCAGACTGCCTCTTTCCTATCAAGGACACTGTTCTTTTAATTATTTTCTCTCTCTCTTGCATCATCAATCTCTCGCCTGTTGTTTGTATCATCTATATTAGCATAAAAGCATTTTTATTATCTCCTATATTAAAAAGAATACAACAAAATAAAAACAAAAAGAATTCTTCCTTACTTCCATGTTCCCTTCAACCTTTATCCCTTTTCTCATCTTTATAGTAAAACACTAGGTAAGATGTCTGCATAGGCTGCTTCTAGATCCTCACCTCCTATTCTCTTTTAAAAATGTTTTTATAATGCAATATTTGATATATACAAAAGATAATCTTTAACATATGAAGCATGATAATAAACATCTAAGCATCTAGAACCAATTTAAGAACTAAAATGATCAATATTGGTGCATCTGCCTGTTTGCATCTTCCTTATTTTGCCCTTTTCTTCCTCCCCAATGTAAACTCCATCCTGTAGTTTGTGTTTATATTTTTGTCTCTCCATTTTATCTCGTGTGTGTATTTTGGTTTATTTTGAGCTTTGTAAAAATGGTACAAACTATGTGGAGTCTTATGCACCCCTGATTTTTTTGCTTTGTGTTTCTAACATTCATCTAGGTAACAGTGTTTTTTTCCTTTTCAGTGTTGTGTAATATTCTGTTCTATGACTATTCCACAGCATATTTACCCATTCCCCTGTTTTCAAATATTGGCCTAGATTTGTTCATTATATTGTACTATCTTGTAAACCTGTCCTATATATGTAGTTACACACCCCTTTCATTTTTCATATCATTTATTTTTGTTTCCTTTTTGTTGATCATATTAACCAAAGTTTCTTAATTCTTTTAGTCTTTTCAAAGGCAGGTTTTTTTTTTCCTGTTTATTTATTTAAAATTTTATCTTTATTAATTTTATTTTCTTGGAATTTATTCTGTTGTTTTCTGACTTTTTAAGGTGGAAATTTTACCCATTAATTTTCAGACTTTCTTTTCTAACATAAATATTTGAAGCTACAGATTTAGGTCAAACTAGGAAACTGCAAATATTTGACTGTAACTTACAAGGAATGGCAGTGTTTCCTATGATTTATTGAATTTTCCTTCAATGTATTGTTTTCACAAATCCTCACAACTTTCAATATGCAACACTTTATTAGTTACAAGTTTTGAAAATTTTAATTGGGAATTTTTTTGATCCATGGGTTGAAGTGTATGAAAATATATGTGTATGCTTTAAATATCTAAACTTATATAAGGACTTAAAACTTTTTTTCAGTAATTTTTTGTTACTGACTTGTCACTAAATAGTATTGTACTGGCAGACTCTGGCCTGTGTTACAGAAAAGAGTTATTTAGACACTTGTTAAAGACCATAAGGAAGACTTTATTCAAGAAGGGAGCTACTGCAATGGGTTTTACAGTGAGAGAGAGATTGGACTCAGTTCTGAATAAACAAGGACAAGTGGAGATTTATAGCCAAGGACAGGGTGGGGATCAGTGGGTGGAAAATTACTAAGGGGTAAGGGGGATTCTGGCTAAACTCAATTAATGGGATTCTTACTGAAGGCAAACCAGGGTAATCAGATATCAAGGGTGGGGGATTCTTGCTAAATTGACCCAGCAGCATTCTTGCTAAAACTGGACAACATGGGCCAAGGGCAGAGCTCAAGTTTGGGCCTAGTGGGAGGGGGCTCAGAGGAGTCTGACTCAAGTTTGGCCATGGATAGTTTTTGTCAGGGCGCTGAGCCCACTCTCTCTCCTCTACTGCCCAACTCCACTGCAGTACTGGTTGCACCAAGTCTTCCCTACCTTCTGTAACAATTGTTATGAATAATATTTTTTCTTTATCTGCTGTATGATCATTTTTTTATATTTGTAGAAACTTGCTTGTGGCCTTTTAGTGATTATGTTTTGAAAATATTCCATTAGAGAATGTCTTTTGTTGGTTAAAAACACAGGCACTACAGTTGAATTACATGGGGTCAGATTTCAGCTTTGCATTTATAGATCTATCTCATAATAGTTATAGGAAAATTAAATGAATTAGTTAATACTTGTCAAGTGCCTGTAATAATCTTGGCCCCTTAATAATCACTCAATAAAGAAATTAGCTGGCTGATAATGATTGTAAAAAGGATGTGCGATCTTTAATTGTTAGGTGTAGGAATACACACAGACACATTCACATATATACACATACACCTATATATTATAAAAATCATATATGTATTACATGTATGTATACATACGTTGAAACTTGCTGAGTTGTTCTAATCATGTATAGCTTACTTTTGTGTGTGTGTGCTTAACCTAGCAATAACTGAAGAATTTGAAATTTCCTTATATTATCTATTAATATGTGTATCTTATAATATATCTAATCATATAACTAAACTTTCCTTTGATTAATATTAATATTTTTAATTTTCATTCTTTCTATATCCTTCAGTTATAAGTGTGTCTCTTGTAAACAGTGTCATTGTGTAATTGGTAATACTTTTCAAAAAACCCTGCTAACACTGTAACTGGCAAATTTAGTTCAATTATATTTATCATGATTATATATTGGGACTTGTTTTTCCTTCTTTGTGCTCTTTTTTTTTTTTTTTTTCCAACTTCTTTCCTCTTGCCTTATATTTTGAGATTTGGCCAAACTTTTAAGTTAATTTGTTTGTTTTCTCCATGAATTTTGGTGGTTCTCCTGTGGAGCTGATGCAGCACCCTCCCTGCAAGCACGTGGAAATATATAAAGAGGCTTTTTTTTGGTTCTGTTGTTGCTGTTGTCGTCACAGTGACTTTGGTGGTGCTACAGTATTTGGGGGTCGGAGTTCGAGAATGAGGACTATCTCGTAATGGACGGGGTGGTTCTGCACAATGAGCAGTGTCTTGTACAGAATGTTTTTGCACTCCCTTTTAGAAACATTGCTGTACTGGCTTGAAACTTACTTTTTCTGCTCTTCTACTTACCCTTGAAATCTTATCACAGACACTTAATCTAAAATAATTTAAAACCTTAATTCCCATTAGTATGTAAGGATCCTAGAACATTTGTATTCTAATTGACCTTTTGGTGTTACATATGCTATTGCCCAGAATTTTAGTTCTGTCATTTAAAATTCTGAGCCCCAGAAATTATGCATTATCATTATTTTATATTAATGATTTTGTTTATAGGGATAGGGAGTATTATTGCCTACCGTTCCTTCTTACATCTCAGCTTTCTTCAGGGGTTATGTCCTTGCTTCCCGAAATTCCTCTCATGATGGACCCTTGCTGTTAAACTCAGTGGCCATTTATCTGAAAATGTCTTTGTTTGGCTTTCATCCTTGAATGATAGTTTTCCTTAAAACAATTTCTTTACTTGCTTTCAGTAAATCATGTTCTCTTGGTTTTTTTTTCCTGCCTCACTGGCTTCTTCACAGTCTCTAATGTTTGTTTTCCCAGATTCTTTTAACTTCTTAATGTTGGAGTGCCCCAGAGTTCAGCCATTGAATCTCTTCCAGTTTCATGACTTTCTATACCATCTACTTCCTGCTGACTCCTAAGTTTATGTCTTCAGTCCAAACCTTAGGCATGAACTCCAAACTTCTGTATCCACTCTGACATCTGCATATGAGGAATACACATTTCAAACTTAACATGTTCCAAACTGAGCTCCTGATCTTCCCTCCAAGTCTGCTCTGCTGAGTTTTCTTCTTTAGATTGAACATCATCCTTCCAGTTATCCATCTTCAACTCCCTTGTGTTATGAACCAAACCCTTTTGTGCCTCTTCAGATCTCCCCACTTCTCGCTGTCTGCATTGCTACAACCTTAGTACATGCCTCCCTGCTCCTCACCAGATTACTGCAACAGCTTTCCAGCTGATTGTTCCTGATTCCCTCCTTGCCCTCCTGTAATCTGTTCTCATTCAAGGCATCCTTCAAAACTGTAAATCAGATCATTAGATGGCTCTGCTCAAAACTCTCTAATACCTTTCTATTTGACTTAGAATAAAAGCCCAAATCCTAACAGTCATCTGGAAGGTTCCATGTGCTATACCTTCCCCTAGCCCTGCTATTTCTCCAGCCTCATTTCCTGCTGCTTTCACTATCACCCCTACTGCATAGCCACACTGGCATTCTTGCTGTTTCTTAACCATGCTTTCAAGCTGCCTTTGCCACATGGCCTTTCACCTTGGCCTATCTCCCCGTCATGCGCTCTTCCTAGCTCTCCATTTAGCTCCCTCCCACCCGCCATACCTTCTGTTAGGCCTTCATCCAACTCTCTCTTTTCAGTGAAACTTTCCACCATATTAAATATTGTAACACTCCCTTCCCTTGGTAACTCTCTTTTCCTGATTTATTTTTCTCCATATCATCTGACATATTTAATTAAATTATTTATCATCTGTCCCACTACCACAATGTAAGTTCCACAAAGCAGTGATTCTTGTCTGTTCCTAACACACACTACCTCCTTAATAAATATGAATGAATGAATAGATGAATAATTTGATGTTGAATAATTTTTTTCAGTGCTTTTGTAAAATATATCTCTCCCTCTCCTTAGATTCCATTTCTCTGTTCAGAAGCTTGCTGTCAAGCTTTGTGTAATGTCTGTATTCTTTTGACTAGCTTAAGATTCTCTCCTTGTTTTCACTTCTTCAGTTTTCACTATAGTGTACTTGGTGGATGTTTTTCATTTGTTCTGCTTGGTAGACATTGTACATCCTGTATCTGTGGATTCGTGCTTTTTGTTAATTTTAGATGTTTTCTGTCATTACCTCTTCTAGTGCCTTTCTTACATTCTCTCATTGTGTCCTTTGGGACTGTGAGTAGGGGAGTATTAGATCCTTTCATTCTGTCTTTATTTCTCTTATATCTCTCTTTAATATTACACATCTTGTTTTTCTGTGCTGCATTCTGGATAATCTATCCATATCTGTCTTCTAGTCACTTTCTTCAGCTTTACTAAAATGTTATCCAATTCACTAAGTTTTTAATATAAATAAAATGTTTTTAATTTCTAAAAGTTTTATTAGAATCTGCTTGGTCATTTTTATGACCTCTTACTGCCTATTTACTTTATGCTTTCATCTATTTCTTTCTTTCTTTTCTTTTCATATGTAGTTTTTTCCCCCCTATGTTTTCACTGTTAATTTCAATATCTGAAGTCTTTGGAGAGCCTAAAACTATTGTTTTTTGTTTTGGCTGATTCTTGCTTTTGGTGTTTGGTGATTTTTAAATTTATTTTATTTTATTGTAAGCTCATATTAGTTTGATCTTAATTTGTGGGAATACTATGGGCCCCAATTGGGGGTGCTTCATCCAGAAAATTGACAGTTGCTTCTGCTCAGAGCCTGGGGTGCTTTCAACCTGGGACCACTTTAGTCCCTGTGAGGCATTTGGGCCAACGTAAGGTCAAGGCTATGCTGCTGTGTCTTGCCCCTGGCCCAAGACTTAGTCTTAGTAGGGATGGTGTCTGTTTTTGTTTGCTTTCAACAGACTCCATTCCCTCTCCTGATCTGGTATTGCACAGTGCTGCCTCCCTAGGTTTCAGCTCTTGGGTTTTTTGTTTTGTTTTATTTTTTTTGTCATAGTAGTAGAAATGCTTGGATATTTTTTTTATTTCCTACAAACCCACCAGTTCTTTCAGGCAGTATGTATTATTCACGATCTGCTTGATTTGTAGCAAATGGGCTCTTTTAGAATATCTAGTGTACTACCTTTAGAAGCCATCCTTCTGTCTTGAAGCCCCTCCAGCTGGGCTCTCTTTCCCATCATTTCAGTCACAGCACACTTGTCAGGATCGTCAGTGACTCCCAGACCGCTGATGCCAGTGACAGTCTTGCTCTCCACCTCTTAGCAGCACTTGAAAGACAAGCTCAGAGTGACCTGCTGAACAGCTGGGCTTTGAATTGCTTGATTTCCAGGGATGTGTCTTTTGTATTAGACTGAATGAGAATGGCCCACTCTGGGAGCTAATCCTCCTCAGGATCACTGCATCACACAGTTCAGGAATTAAGAAACAAATATAGTATGAACAATAAATCAAAAGAAATGTACATCAATAAAAAGCCACTGCACTCATACACATTTATCTTACCCCTTAGCTTACGTGATCTTTAAAAAGGAAAGTGATACTCTTGACAATCTCCCCTCAGCAGTAAAGGAGTCAGAAAAAAAAATTATTGCTCTCTTGCAGTGGTTCTGGCACAAGTTCTGAAACTTATAAAACTATTTCTCACCTGTCAATATAGCTAGTGTTAGAGATGATGCCATTCGTTCTGGTGGTTTTGTGCCATCCTACTTTATCATTGCTATGATTCTCCAGAGGCCCTTCTGCACTTTGGAAGCTCTTACTATTATGAGACACGGGCCTAAGCATAGCAGGGGAGTCACGACGTCCTTGGGGAGCTTGTGGAAGTGTACCGAAAAAGTTCTTGTGCCCATACCTGTAATGCAGGGTGCCATGCACTGTGTGCTCTAAGGAAGTTCAAAGTGATAGTGTACACAGAGGGTGAGCAGTTATTTCTCACAGGAAGAGTTAAGGAAAACCTTATTGAAGAGGTGGAATTTTACTTGGGTCTTAAAAGTTGAGTAAGATTTCAGTAAGCAGAGAGAGAAAGCAGACATCCCAAACCGTCTAAGTATCTATTTTTTCTAAAAAGAAAAAAGTGGATTCTAGAAATAAGTAGAGTAAATGGTACATGTGGCTAGAGTGGCAAGTCGACTGGAGATGTGGGAGATCAGACAAAGTAGCTGGTTCAGAGTAGGCCACAGAGGACTCTGAATGTCATGCTAAACAGTTCTTCCTTCTATTCTGTATTAAGAGTGATTGAAAATTTGGGGGGAGTAAATTTACAGGATCAGATATGCGTTTTTGGAAGGTAATTGTTGGCAATAAGAGTTCAATTCCACAATATGTATTGAGCGCTTGCTCAGGGGAAAACAAAGCAGACAAAGATGTTCCTATTCTCAGAGAACTTACTCTATTATTATAAAAAAGATATATTGAAAAGGGGTGAAATTGGTGGCAGAGAGATCAGTTAATAGGCTTCTGTAATGGTGTCAATGAGAGATTATAGAAATTGAAAGTAGGACAGCTGAGAAGAGGAATGGCAAGTATGGGGCAGAATCAAGAGATGTTTTGGAGGTGGTGTCCTGTTGATAAGTGCATGTTGCAGGTAAGGGAGGTAACAGTCTCCAAAAGCACTCTAAAGTTTCTAACTACACAGCCATGGGGTTGGTTCTTCTATTCACTAAGGTAGAGACACAGAAAAATGACAGGCTTAGGGATGGGAGGGAGGGCAGGTTGAGGTTTGTTCGGATCTTTTGTGTTTGAGGTTCCAACATGACATCTGTGAGGAGAGCTACAAAAGGAGCTTAGAAAGGCAAGTCTGAAAGGTAGAGGAGAAACGAGAACTACAGTCTTCAGCCTGAAAGATGCTAAAACAGAGAAGGCAGTTGAAGCTGTGTCAGTAGTTGAGATCTCCTGTTGGAAGAGTATACGGTAAAAAGAGGAAAGGGTTAGAAAAACGTGATCAATGAGTTTTGGAAGGACTGGTGATATAAGTAGGAGGTGACTTCGGATGTTGCAAGAAAACTTGAGAAAGAGAGTATTAATAATGAGGGTTGGTTAGCAATATTAGATGTTGCATAGAGGTCAAGTAGATTGAAAGATAAGGAGAGTTCATGGATTTTTTAAATTAGAAATTTACTGGCCACCTCTGGAGACCAGTTTTAGTAGAGGAGTGAGCTCAGTAGTTTCATTAGATTGCAGTGGAATGAGGAGTAAATGTGGGATGAAGCAATAGGGAAATAGATTTCTTTTTATCCATTGAATCCATAAATATTTATTGAGCATTTGTCTCTCATTTGTGAAGTGAGGGCAAGGGGAGATATGGGATAGTTATTAAAAGGAGAAATCAGGGTCAAAGAAAGATTATTTTTTATGGGAAAGTCTCAAGCAGTGGGAAAAAAGCCAGTGCAGAGGGAGAGAATGAGGTCAAAAGATGAAGAAGGGATAACAGAGCTAAGGTCTGAGCAGGTAGGAGGGAATGAGCTGATAAACATAGGTTTTGGCCTGGGGGTTGGTGCAGGAGGGTGGGGAAAAGGGTGAGGTTGAACTGAAGCTCCACACTTAGAGCTCTCAGTTTTAATCCACCCTAACGATTTATTTGTCGCACATTACTGATAATGTGTGTGAAATGGCATAATAATAGTATTTTTCTTTGGGGTGGATCTTCAAATTTTTCAGGTGAACAGAGCTATCTGATCACCATTTGAAATGTTATTTAATGGCAGTACAGTGTTGTAGGACTCCACCTAGTCTTTTAAGACAATATTACAAAATGGAGCTGGGTGTAGTTTCCAGTAGTGCAGCCATACAGAAGCAGTGCTTCCCAAGCAGTAATTTACTTGCTATGTAGATGATAATGGCTGGTCTCTGGAAATGACTCCTCTTGGAGTTGATTGGTGATCACGTGAAGTAATAGCAGCATCAGCTCCTGAATGTGTAATGATATACATAATATTTAAACATTTTTGAGAGCTTAAGGAACTATGTTTTTATTCATGAATATGGGAGAGTATTTGGAACAAATAATAGTCTTGCAGAAGAGCCTAAGCAAAGAGAGCTTCTCTTCGTTTATATTTTGAGGCTGGGGAGACTATTTTTCCCCTTTGTGAGCTGCAGAAAATGTCTGCAGGGGATTAGTTGAAACAGTCTCATTGTGGGATAAAAGAGGCTGGCTTTATTGTAAAGAATATTCTCACTTCAATTCAGTTTGTATCGAAACTGTTTTTGCTGGCTAAGGTGTTGTTTAATAAAGAATCATTTTAGGAAGGTTCACCAGGTAGCATAAGAAATGGATTCTTGAAAAGGTTTACAGCAATTCAAGAGAGATCAGAATTGACAAGAAAACTTAACCTTGATTTAATGCATTATAAAAATTGCTCATTAAAATGAATGGGAGGGGTTGAGAGGGAATTCTGTTTTCATTATTGACAAGAACTGGCTTGACATTCACATATCCTAAATGGCAACTGTCTACCCATAGAATAAAATGAAGGCAGAAATGCTTTAACAATTTTACATTGTGAAATAATTTCCCTCAAAAAGGAATGACATTTGAAACAGAGGCAGGCATTCCTTTTTGACTATTAGGAAATAAACAAGCTATATTTTTGACCATTTAGTTGAATTATATGTTTTCATCTAAAGGACTGATCTACTCCTCCTCTTCCCTTCATATGGCTATTTTTATTATTTAGTTTTTGCTACATCATTAAAAATCTTGTATATTTCTCATCAGACATGAATTAATGATGCTTTACCTAAAACACTATTAAAGTGATAAAAAGACAACGAGTGTATTTCAGCTCTCTAAAAAACAAAAACCCACTCTTTGTCCTCCCCACTAGACTATTAAATGCTGAAAAATCCACAGGCTTTCTGCAAAGAGGGTCACATTAAGGATCTATTAAATAAATAGGTTAATTAAAAATTGACATGCTTAAACAATTCTGAAAAGTCCTAATTAATTTTTAAACAATATTCAAATAATGATTTGGTACCTCAATTCTTTAAAAATATTGTAATTCAGTCAATCCCAGAACAAAGTATGCAGAAGTAGGCTGCTGATTTTATAATGGTTGGGAGCACTATTCATTGGTCTGGACAGTAAACATGATATTTGGGGGATGGGAGTAGGGAAACCAAAGTATTGAGTTCTATAGAAGTGACCAGAATTTTTAATGGCTCTATTGACTCCCTCTGTATTTGCTTTGTTCCTTCCTTGATAGCATGTTAGGGCACAGAAACTAATTTATTGGACTGCAATATTTTTTATGTAAGCCAATGTTTACCTAAGGTGGTTAGATTGACTCTTTCACTGGACTGATTTTCCAATTCGACAAAATAGGTCTGGATCTTTTTCCTATGGAATTTTCTACTTATGCCCCAATCCTCCCATGACTTGACTGCATAGTGTAGATGAAACCACTCCTTAATCACTGGTAAGGATTCATCTCATTTCTTTGCTGCAGCCACTGTTACTGGCATGAGCTCTAGGTATTCAAATGGAATTCTGTGCTTGTGTAAGAGCTACAAGTGAAGCAGTGGATATAGAAAAGAGGGAGCTGAATCTGGTGGGAGCCTAGAGGCCTGAACTCAAGACCATTGATCTTTCTAAAATGTGTAACTACCCTGAGACTATCTTGCTTCATCTGCAGCAGAGTTTCTCACCACCTGTTTGAGATTTTCTGATGTGCTTGTTAAAAAGGCAGATACAAGGGTTTCATTCCAATCTATTGCATCAGATTCTCTGGGGAGAGTGTCTGCAGATTTACATTTTTCATAAGATTCAGGACTTCATACTTTAAGAACCTGACCTATGACATCAAATTTGTTTCTTAGTACACACAGAAAAGACAGCCTCTCACCATTTCCACTTACAGTTATCAGTAGGGAAATATATATATTTCTCTCCACATCATGCTGTTTTAGAATCCTCTATCTTCGTATGTGACAATTCTTGTAGAACCCTTTGTAGCAGAGTTCGGCAAAACAGTAAGCTCCATGAGGGCTATGACTTTGTTCTCACAGTTGTGCCCTTAGTGCCTAGCACAGTGCCAGCACATAGTAGGTGCTTAGTAAATACTTAGAATACATCAGTGCTTAGACATCATATCCCTCCTTTGCCCAAGAAAGGTGTAATCATCTCCTTTGTCTTTGGACATAGTTTTAATGTGAAGCTAGTTCATCGCAGTTAGGACCCAGGTCTCCTTACCATAGAGTCCGTTCCTTGGTTTCTTAGAATATATTCTTTAATGAGGACCACCTCCTAACAACAACAACTTCTGGATTTTTTCTAGAAGTGGTTATTTTTGAAATATTAGAAATGGTTATTGCTGAAATTAGCAAGCAGTCCAATTGTCACCAAGCCTCAACTCCACTATCAGAATCTCTAAGGATAGGACCCTGGCATGTATCCTCTTTAATAGCTACAGAGAGGCTTCTGATGTTCATCCAGGGCTGATTACTGCTTATCTGCATGCAAAATAATGTCTAGTGACCGTCTTTTAAATATATGTTCCATAAACTGATGTTGGGGGAAGACAGGAAAAATGTCTTACTCTGGCACTAACTGGCTTTCTGTCTGAGGCCAAATACTTAATGCTCATGGGCCTTAGTCCTGTGATCTTTAAAATGCGGCGTTGAGTAGATAACCTCTCAGATTCTTGGCAGCTGTGCACTTCATACCCTTATAATTGTAAGCCAAAGTGAAATCAGAGACTAGAATGGCACAGGTGGTGTATGTGTCTCATGGCAGCTGTCATTTACTTTTTCCTAAATAAATCATTCTAAATTGGTGCTTGCACTGGGAATGCCTGTCAGGTTTTGTTTATTATGCTAAATAGCACCCTTTTGGATAAGCTAATTTAGCTTCCAAAGTCACATGGATTAGCAACTTCCACAATGAGAACATCTGATCAGATCACATCTTACACTCTAAAGCTTAATTTGGGTTAACAAACATTTCCTTAGTTCCAACTGGTATATTATGCACTGTGCTAAATTCTGAGATACAGGATTAATACGATATAGTCCCTGTCCTTGAGCTGCTAACAAGGATAATGCACAAATATGGAGGGTGTAAACAGGGTGACTGCCCATAATGGAAAACTGACGACTTTTTTCTTGTTTTTACCTGAGGTGACTATTCCTAGGTCTTTCCTCTAGCTATAGCTAGATCTTATCACAGTCCAGTGCTAAGAGTCTGAAGGATAGGGATTATATAAATCAGCTTGTTTTTCAAGGATGATTGGACATTGAGAAAGTGGCTCTGACTAGAAGTGGGCTTTAGAATAAAAAAAAAGATTTGGAAAAAGGTGCATTTCATTGCATCTGACAGGTGGAAATCATAGAGATGTAGATATTAGGACATCTGAGCAAGTGTGCAGAACACAAGATTAGAAGAAATAGCTTTTTATGTATGGTTTTTTCATATGGTTTATGCAGAGAGGAAAACAATCCAAGTTTTATAGGTTTCTTGGCATTGCACCCAGCTCAACTTCAACCTTCAATTTTCAGAAAAGAGTGTAAGGTTAACTAGATGGAAGATCTAAAAATCTGACAACTGCTTAGGTAAGCAACTGATATGTCATGTTGATATTCCAATAGTATTTTGAAAAGTATGGAAACTTGCTCTAATTGACTTGGAAAATCTTCCATGACTAATTTTTACACACTTTCAGAGACAATGCAACCAGTGCTTTTGGGGTGCTCTGGCAGAAAGACCCCCATTAGAGTTGAAAATGAGATGAGATTAATTAAGAAGTGACTAATGATTCATTTGCTAGGGAAATTCTGAACTTAAAGGCCTATCAGAGGTATAAAAGCCAACTGTTGCTAGTATTCTATAAGTCTACAAAAATAGAAGTGGCCCAATTCTGAGAACATTTATTATAGGAGGCATCTTTCTATTTTGGTATGCTTTTGAATTTCATTGCATGACTGGGGTATCCTGATGGCAAGCTCTAATTTAGACTGATTTGTTTAAGAGAAATAAATGATAGCTTATTTATAGAGCTCAACATGCAATGTGATTTTAAAACATGTTTGCCTAAAAATTAATGAAGGTAGCAGGTAAGGCCATTAACTTTTAATGATGAGAAATAATGAGGATGCAAACATGGCTGAGAGAATCTTGCTGTGGTATAGAAGGGTCCCCCACCAGCTCTGCAAACCTGGTGCATCAATCAAGGGTAAAGGTGACAGGCAGCAGGACCTGACCCTGGTTGTTTTAAGCAGGAAATGGATTTATTGAATGGAATCTGTATGGCTGACAGGGCTGCTGGGGATGCTTGAGACGCAGCCCCAGGAAAGGGGTTGAATGAAGTGGACTTGGGCTTCCTGAAACTGAGCCAATATCACGAGCACCAGCCCCATGAAGGCATCGCTGCCACTAGTGCTGAGCTCTGATGCTGCAGCTTGTCCTGCTGGCATAGATGCCACTGCTCCACTTGGAAACTGTGCATCACTGCTGCCACCAGCGCCACTGGAATGGGTTTTTCACTCTCCCTGCTTCCTTGTGCCACCAGCTACACATTCAAAGTCTCAAGCGACTTTACCAATTTGACCAGTCCTGGGTCACGTGCCATGCTCTACTCTTAGTTGCTAAAGAGTCTGAGAAAGTGAGACTCCTTTTAAGCTCTATAATGGGCAGTAGGCTCTTCCTTCTTTTATGTGGGGCATTCTCCAAACACAGGAAGGGTGTTCAGATGCTGACCAACCAGTAGGGGAAAAAGAAAGACAAATGTCCACTTGTTGAGCATGACTTTTTGTGGTATTGTTTTGTATGACTACTCACTAAAATGTATCCTTGTTCCCTTGTCTTTTTTTTCTTTCATTGAGATTTGCATCCAAAGAATATTTAATTTGTTCACTTATTTTAATTAAAAATAATTATTGATTTCCTCTAACACATGAAGCCTTATTCTAAGCACCAAGATAGTTATAAAAACAGAGGAAGACCCTGACTCTCCATTGTTCAGTTTGAGTCAGGGAGGGATGAGGAAGTGGCATGTAAACTTAGAAGATGGAGAGAGAATTCATAGAAGCAGACAAGGAAAGGCTTCAAGGGAAAAGAGCACTGAGCTGGAAATTAGAGATGTAGAGATGAGAGGACAGACATTCACCTGGGGGAAAAGACAAGAAAAGAAATAGTGTGATTGTATTTAGGGAACAACAAGTTGTTTAAGTGATGACCATAGAGATAAGGCAAGAAAGATAAATCAGGCCTAGATTATGATGCCGTGGATAAAGTGAAGGTTCCTGTGGCCAGGATCCTCACCTGGCACTATTTGGCTTACTCACTACACATGTGTGGGCAATACGTTGTTATTGATTCTATAAAAAGAGCTCCGCCCAGTGCTGTGTGTAACACAGTGGCATGGCTGCAAGGCTGTAGGGGAGCAGAGCAGAGCCTGGAGTGGTGGCAGTGCTGAGGACAGCGGGCCAGAGGACGGCTGTGCGGGCAGAGAGGCCCAGAGGCAGAGACCAGTCTGCTGCATGCAGATTCACTCTGAGTGGATGGGATTTTAGTGATTGACCTGCCATCATGGAAATAAAGTTGGGTATAACCCTTTCACCCCAAGAACGTTCTACTATCATTTCTTTATTCACACTGAATCCACAGAGAACTTGTCTGGGACTGAAACCCACGGGCAAGACAGATGCTTTTGAATTATTGGCTGGGAAGTTCTAGTTCATGGTTACTAGGGAGCTATGTAGGGTTTCTGAGCACAGTGAATGACAGAAATCCACCTGGGATTTAGGAAAATCTGTCCAGCAGTAATATATAGAATAGATAGACACAAAAGGAAACCAGAGTTAGAGAACAAATTATGGATCTAAAACAAGTTTCTTAACTAAGTGAGCCTGTCTGGCAGCTTTTGGGAGCCTGAGAAGATAATCATCTGCGCAGCCTCCATCTCTCCTACTGGGCCTCGGCCCCTTGCTTGCTGACAGTGTTCCTTTAAAATGGCATGCGCCTGCAAGTTGACAGACATCAAGCCTCCGCGGCCTTATCACATCTGCCACTTTCACACTAGTTTTGCTGCTTCTCCCTGATTTTACATGTCCCAGTTTCCAAAGTTCTTTACTATTCATAAGTCTTTTACTATTCAATCTGCCAGTATTTCTGAAATGTGCCTGACGGAGTGTCAGGCCCCAGCAGGGGCTGTGCCACCCCAGGTGCGGCTGCCCTTTGCACAATATTTCCCTCCTTTTTGCTTTTACTTTTGCTTTTTGCCTTTCTCTTTCCCTTCTATTTGATGAATACATTTAGATATACTATCTTGTCTCAACTTCTGACAACTTGTAGTTAAAGAGTGACAAGATAATAAAGATAAAAATTTTAAGAGGATTAAAGATGGCAGCGTGAGTGGTGAGACACAGGCTTCCTCCTAAAACTGCATATAATATGAAAATATTATTAATACAACTAATCCTAAAAGAGCAACAGGAAAGAGGACTGTGCCAGACTGCATACACCTGGAGAAAAGAGCAGACCTCACAGAACAGGGTAACGTACCAAAGCTGTGGCCTGGTGGGACCCAGGCCTGTCACTGGCAGGAGGAAGAGAAACCATGCAGGGAGAGAGTGGAGGCCTAGGACTGCTGAATACCTAACTCTGGAGATCTGCTCTGGGAGCACAAACCTACATTTCATGGTGCTTGCATGATACTCTCATGATTACGGGGCTGGAAAGCTAAGACAGGCAGAATTCCTGGAGAGACTGAGATTCCAGCTGCTTGTGGAAAGCAAGAACCATATCCCGCTGCTCTGGGACAAAAGAAAGGTGGGCAGTCTGAGAGACTTCCTAACAAGGAAGCTCTTAGCAAGATGGCTGCTAAAGGGGCAAGGATTGCACACAGCTTACTGCTCAGGAGAGAGGACAGGTAGACAAAATTGTCAGGGTGAACTCTGCCCAGCAGGTTGGGAGCTTTGCCATATAATATAGACTCTCATATTTAAGGAGGAAAAAGAAATCTTCCTCCTTAGACGATCTTCAGGTGCTCCAACTCCTTGGCTGGCTACACAGCTCCAAGGACCCCCACCATGATATGAAGCCAACTGCACCTTTCTCCTGGCCAGCCCCACCTGGCTCACAAACCAGCAAACCTACCCTGGTGTTATCCCAGTTAGAGGGAACATCTGTCTACAGCAACTACAAACACAAAGCACAGAGGCTTATACTTGAGTGCTCAGCCCACTGGTTTAGGCAGTGCAGACAGGCATAGCAGCCGGGTAGCAGGAAACAGCTCTTTCCTCCCCCCAGGCACCAATACCACTCCCCTGCGACCCTCGACATTGCTTCAGGGGCTGAGCAGCTCCAGGGAGTAGAGCTTCTGGGCACTAGACGGTGCCATATACAAATACGAAACGCCAAAGGAACCTGGTTCAGAGTAAAATTATTAATACCACTCCTGAAAAAGATTTAAATGACATCAACCTCATGAATCTTCCTGAAAGGGAATTCAAAATAAAAATCATTAACATGCTCATGGAGCTATGGAATGATATTCAAGAACTCAGGAATGAATTCCGGTCAGAGATCTAATCATTGAAGAGCACAATGGACGGTATTAAAAGCAGATTGGGTAAGGTGGAGGAGATGATAAATAAAATAGAAACTAGGGAATACAAAGAAGCTGAGGTGCAGAGAGAAAAGGATCTCTAAAAGTGAAAGAATATTGAGAGAACTGTGTGACCAATCCAAACGGAACAATATTCGCATTATAGGGGTAACAGAAGAAAAAGAGAGAAAAAGGGATAGAAACTGTCTTTGAGGAGGTAATTGCTGAAAACTTCCCCAATCTGGGGAAGGAGATAGTCTCTCCGGCCATGGAGGTGCACATATCTCCCAACACAAGGGACCCAAGGAAGACAACACCAAGACATATAGTAATTAAAAGGGCAAAGATGAAGGATAAGGACAGTCTATTAAAAGCATCCAGAGAGAGAAATAAGATCACATACAAAGGAAAGCCCATCAGGCTACCATCAGACTTCTCAGCAGAAACCTTGCAGGCCAGAAGAGAGTGGCATGATGTATTTAATGCAATGAAGCAGAAGGGCCTCAAATCAAGATTACTTTATCCGGCAAGATTATCATTTAAATTTGAAGGAGGGATTAAACAATTTCCAGAGAAGCAAAAGCTGAGAGAATTTACCTCCCACAAACCATCTCTGCAGTGTATTTTGGAAGGACTGCTATAGATGGAAGTGTTCCTACAGTTTGATAGCTGTCATCAGAGGTAATAAAACCACAGTAAAGAAAGTAGAACAGCTAATTACTAAGCAAATGCAAAAATTAAAATAACTATCTCCAAAGTCAATTAAGGGATAGACAAAGAGTACAGAATATGATACCTAATATATAAAGAATGGAAGGAAGAAAAAGGAGGAAGAAAAAAAGAGAACCTTTAGATTGTGTTTGTAATAGCATATTAAGTGAGTTAATTTAGACTATTAGATAGTAAGGAAGTTAACCTTGAACCTTTGGTAACCATGAAACTAAAGCCTGCAATGCTGATAAAGTACATACCTATCCGTAATCACCCTAAATGTAAATGGACTGAATGCACCAATCAAAAGACAGAGTCACTGAATGGATAAAAAAACAAGACCCATCTATATGCTGCCTACAAGAGACTCACTTTAAGCCCAAAGACATACACAGACTAAAAGTGAAGGGATGGAAAAAGATATTTCATGCAACTAATAGGGAGAAGAAAGCAGGAGTTGCAGTACGTGTATCAGACAAAATAGACTTCAAAACAAAGAAAGTCACAAGAGACAAAGAAGGACATTGCACAATGATAAAAGGGTCAATCCAACAAGAAGAAGATACAACGATTATATATATCTATGCACCCAACAGAGGAGCATCTACGTATGTGAAACAAATACTAACAGAATTAAAAGGAGAAATCGAATGCAATGCATTCATTCTAGGAGACTTCAGCACTCCACTCACTCTGAAGGACAGATCAACCAGACAGAAAATAAGTAAGGAGACAGAGGCACTCAACAACACAGTAGAACAGATGGACCTAACAGACATCTACAGAACTCTATACCAAAAAGCAGCAGAATTCACACTCTTCTCAAGTGCACATGGAGCATTTTCAAGAATAGATCATATACTAGGCCACAAAAAGAACCTCCGTAAATTCAAAAAGATTGAAAATGTACCAAGCAGTTTCTCAGACCACAAAGGTATGAAACTAGAAATAATTTACACAAAGAAAACAAAAAAACCCACAAACACATGGAGGCTTCACAACATGCTTCTAAATAACCAATGGATCAATGACCAAATAAAAGCAGAGATCAAGCAATATATGGAGATAAATGACAGCAATAATTCAACACCACAAAATCTGTGGGATGCAGTGAAGGCTGTGCTAATAGGAAAGTATATTGCAGTACAGGCCTACCTCAGGAAAGAAGAACAATCCCATATGAGCAGTCTAAATTCACAATTAATGAAACTAGAGAAACAAGAACAAATGAGGCCCAAAGTCAGTAGAAGGAGGAACATAATAAAGATTAGAGCATAAATAAGTAAAATGGCAAAGAATAAAACAAAAGAAAGAATCAATGAAAGCAGGAGCTGGTTCTTCAAGAAAATAAATAAAATAGATAAACCCCTAGATGGACTTATCAAGAAAAAAAGAGAGTCTACTAACATAAACAGAATCAGAAATGAGAAAGGAAAATAACTATGGACAATACAGAAATAGAAAGAATTATGAGAGAATACTATGAAAAATTATATGCTAACAAACTGGATAACCTAGAAGAAATGGAGAACTTTCTAGAAAAATACAACCTTCCAAGGCTGACCCAGAAAGAAACAGAAAATCTGAACAGACCAATTACCAGCAATGAAATTGAATTGGTAATCAAAAACCTACCTAAGAACAAAAGCTTAGACCATTTGGCTTCACTGCTGAATTTTATCAAACATTTAGTGAAGACCTAATATCCATCCTCCTTAAAGTTTTCCAGGGAGTAGAAGAAGAGGGAATACTTCCAAACTCATTCTACGAGGCCTGCATCACTCTAATACCAAAACCAGCCAAAAACACCACAAAAAAGAAAACCATTATCCCTGATGAACATAGATGCAAAAATACTCAACAAAATATTAGCAAACCGAATTCAAAAATACATCAAAAGGATCATCCATCATGATCAAGTAGGATTTATTCCAGGGATGCAAGGATGGTACAACATTAAAAAATCCATCAATATCTTCCACGACATCCACAAAAAGGACAAAAACCACATCATCATCTCCATAGTTGCTGAAAAAGCATTCAAGAAAATTCAACATTCATTCATGATAAAAACTCTCAGCAAAATGGGTATAGAGGGCAAGTACCTCAACATAATAAAGGCCATATATAACAAACCCACAGCCAGCATTATACTTAACAGTGAGAAGCTGAAAGCTTTTCCTTTAAGATCAGGAACAAACAAGGATGCCCACTCTCCCACTTCTATTCAACATAGTACTGGAGATCCTACCCACGGTAATCAGACAACACAAAGAAATAAAAGGCATCCATACTGGCAAGGAAGAAGTTAAACTGTCCATGTTTGCAGATGACATGATATTGTACATAAAAAACCCTAAAGAATCCACTCCAAAACTACTAGATCTAATATCTGAATTCAGCAAAGTTGCAGGATACAAAATTAATATGCAGAAATTTGTGGCATTCCTATACACTAACAATGACCTAGCAGAGAGAGAAATCAGGAAAACAATTCCATTCACAGTTGCATCAAAAAGAATAAAATACCTAGGAATAAACGTAACCAAGGAAGTGAAAGACCTATACTCTGAAAACTACAAGACACTCATGAGAGAAATTAAAGAAGATACCAATAAATGGAAACACATCCATGCTCGTGGATAGGAAGAATTAATATTGTCAAAATGGCCATCTTGCTTAAATCAATCTACAGATTCAATGCAATTCCTATCAAAGTACCAACAGCATTCTTCAACGAACTAGAGAAAATCGTTCTAAAATTCATATGGAACAACAAAAGACCCCGAATAGCCAAAGCAATCCTGGGAGGGAAGAATAAAGCTGGGGGTATTATGGTCCCCAGCTTCAAGCTCTACTACAAAGCCACAGTACTCAAGACAATTTGGTACTGGCACAAGAACAGACCTATAGACCAATGGAACAGACTAGACTGCCCTGATATAAACCCAACCATATATGGTCAATTAATATATGATAAAGGAGCCATGGACATACAATGGGGAAATGACAGCCTCTTCAACAGTTGGTGTTGGCAAAACTGGACAGCTACATGCAAGAGAATGAAACTGGATTATTGTCTAACCCCATACACAAAAGTAAACTCAAAATGGATCAAGGACCTGAATGTAAGTCATGATACCACACAACTCTTAGAAGACAACATAGGCAAAAATCTCCTGAATATAAGCATGAGCAACTTCTTCCTGAACTCATCTCATCGAGTAAGGGAAACAAAAGCAAAATGAACTCATGGGACTACATCAAACTAAAAAGTTCCTGTATGGCAAAGGTCTCCATCAACAGAACAAAAGGGCCTCCTATCTTATGGGAGAATATATTTGTAAATGACATATCTGACAAGAGGTTAACATTCAAAATATATAAAGAACTTACACACCTCAACACCCAAAAAGCAAATAACCCCATTAAAAAATGGGCAGTGGATATGAAGAAACAGTTCTCCAAAGAAATTCAGATGGGCAACAGACACATGAAAAGATGCTCCACATCACTAATCATCAGGGAAATGCAAATTAAAACCACAATGAGATATCACCTCACACCAGTAAGGATGGTGTGCATCCAAAATACTAAGAACAACAAATGCTGGTGACGATGCGGAGAAAGGGGAGCCCTCCTACCCTGCTTGTTGGAATGTAAGCTAGTTGAACCATTGTGGAAAGCAATATGGAGGTTCCTCAAAAAACTAAAAATAGAAATACCATTTGACCCAGAAATTCCACTCCTAGGAATTTGCCCAAAGAATACAACTTCTCAGATTCAAAACGACAAACCCCTATGTTTATTGCAGCACTTTTTACAATAGCTAAGATATCGAAGCAACCTAAGTGTCCATCAGTAGATGAATGGATAAAGAAGAAGTGGTACATATACACAATGGAATACTATTCATGTATTAGAAAGAAACAAATCCTACCATTTGCAACAACATGGATGGAGCTGGAAGATATTATGTCAGGTGGAGAAATACAAGTGCCAAATGATTTCCCTCATTTATGGAGTCTAACAACGAAGCAAAATTGAAGGAAGAAAGTAGCAGCAGACTCAGAGACTCCAAGAAGGAACTAGTGGTTACCAAAGGGGAGGAGTGTGGGAGGGCAGGTGGGGAGTGTGGGAGAAGTGGATTGAAGGGCATTTTGTTTAGTACACATGGTGTGGAGGGTCACAGGGAAAACAGTGTAGAACAGAGAAGGCAAATAGTGAATCTGTGGTATCTTACTACACCCAAGGACAGTGACTGCACTGGGGTATGGGTGGGGACTTGATAATATGCATAAATGTAGTATCCACATTGTTTTTTCATGTGAAACCTTCAAAGAGTGTATATCAATAATACCTTAATAAAAAAAAGAGTTTTAACCACCTGAAAAGGAAGTTGAAGTGGTTTGAAAAAAAATGAACTTAATGGACTGGTGCAATTATTTTCAATGCTTCCTACCTCCGATGGGAAATGGTTCCCGTTTTTGAGAAATGTGTTTAGTATTTCTTGGGTTGCTTGTACTTTCAAATGAATTGTTTGTATAAGTGTTTATTGTCTGCTGAGTTGAGGGATACAGTTTGGCTTGCTAAATTCTTTACTTTGCATCTTTATAAGAAAGAAACTACATTGAGATACTGCAACTTAAAAATCACATTCCTTGCAATTTGATGCAGAAAATGCATAATTTGAAAGGAAGCCAAAAAATAAATTTTCTTGACATCTTAATATTTCATCTCTCATCTTCTTAGATGTTCAAACCCAAAGCAAACCTCACAAAACCAGAAGTCTTTTTTCTACTGAGTTGTCATTTTCATCATCAATAAAACTCAGACTCTTATTACAAAGGACTTTGCTATAAACATGTATGATAACACATCAAATATTTAGAACTACTTAGTGAAAAACTTCAAAACCACAGAGGTATCTCTTTGTTAATCTGTTAATGTAGAGCTGAGAGAGAGTTGTCGGTTCTATACAGTCAGTATTATATGATAATCTTTAGAAACAAACCTCTGCACAGCAGACAGCAATATATATTAGCTAGAACCTGTAAGTTTCTGTATAAAACACAAACCTCCTGTATTCTGGGAGGTGGTCCTAAATATTTGGAATGACTAATTACTTCCAGAAGTGGAAGGAAAGTGACACACACCAAAGCCAGGTTCACATTCTCCAGGGACACATGGGCTTCCAGCAAACCAACACCCTTTCTAACCACTTACCTGATGGTGTCTTTGCTGCTTGTACTCTGAGCAACCAGCCACAGGGAACTAACGGTGTTTTAAATGGAAAACAGCAGTTTATTAGGATTGGTTAATAGGTTCTTGACAACAGTTCAACTTAATGAATATGCAAGTTAGTGTGTGTGTGCTCAGCAAGGCCTGTCTGTCCCAAGTCTCCTCATGGTGTTACTCTATACTATGAATTTACTTTGACAGCTAGTAAGCAGGTAAGTGTGTCCTGGGAGCAGGGAGTATGGGATTGGTAGCAATGTCCAAAAGAGGCAAGGCCATTAGAGGCAGGCACATAGTAACACAGAAAACATTGAACTTTTATGCTTCTTTATTCATTAATGGAATGTTAGTAACATAGGAAAGCATGATGTGAAAATCTTATTTTTCTAAATTCTTAATTCATAGACTCAGTTAGGAATTTAGGATTAGAAATAAGTTACTAAGAATATACATTTTAAGGGAAATAACCAAGGGCCTAGCAATCACTCAAAGATATTAGCTTTCTTACTCTGTTAGGTCAACATTTCTGTTGGCTACAGCTGAGTTGGTAGATGATTCATATAACAAGCAGACAACCATTTAATTTAAGCCTACCAGCCCTAGGACACTGCAGCAGAAGTTGTTTGTATTTCATTGTTCCTGAGGAAGCTTGACCTTACTAAACAGATTGCTTAGCTTTGTTTTATGGTGTATGTATGAAATTGCTACGTGTGTGAGAAATATAGGTGTTCAATCCAGAGAGAGTACTGCAGCTTTCTGCTCTCTTTCAGGAAGCAAGAATCAGGTTTTAATGTCAGTGAATGGAAGTAACTGAGCCATGAGAATATTTGGAGCAGCAAAAGGAAGGAAGGTTTTACATTTTATTTGTTTTTTTTTTTAGTTAGCATGTAAAACTGCAGGAATGGAAGAGTCTACTGCAGAAGGCAGCTATGGGTAGTAAAAAGAGCACTAGACATAGAGTCAAAATGTAGGACCAAGTTCCACTTTAGCCATTTAATCATCAGTCCTCATGAAGAGATTCACTTGACAGCAGATGGAACAAATAAGGCCTCATACACTCAAGGTGTTATACAACTGCCAGGTATTTTAGGAGCTTCTTAATATATAAAACTTGCTCTGTACTTGAAATCTCTATTTTAAAAACTTCCTATTTCTGTTAAAGACATTGACATTTCCCTGCCAAAGTATTTCTTTTTTTTTTATTGAATGTAGTTGATATACAATATTATTTTGGTTTCAAATATACAACTAGTGATTTGACAGTTAATCTACATTAATAAATGCTCACCCAACTAGTGCAGTTACCATCTGTCAACATAGAATGATGTAGAATTATAGACTATATTCTATAATTATTGACTGTACTTTTTTAATTCCCACGGCTAATTTATATTATGATTGGGATTTTGTGTCTCTTTATCCCCTTTACCTATTTCATCCATTCACCCCAACCCATTCTCCATGTTAACCACTAGTTGCTTCTCAATGTCTCTGTGCCTATTTCTGTTTTGTTTGTTTGTTTTGCTTTGTTTTTTTTTTTAGATTCCACATGTAAGTGAAATCATATAGTATTTGTCTTTCTCTGTCTGACTTATTTCACTTAGCATAATACCCTCCAGGTCCATCCATATTGCAAATGGCAAGATTTCTTTCTTTTTTATGGCTGAATAATATTCCATTGTATATATGTACCACCTCTTTATCTCAAAGCATTTCTTATCGCTCCTGTTGTGTGTGGAATGAGTTCAAGATACTGATTATTTGCTTAAACAGAAGTTTACTTTCTAAGTTTTTATCTATACAAATATTTTGAGGTGAAACAAAGTGGTTTTATCATAAGACAACTGTGTTTGTTGCACAGCTGTTTACTAAAAGCCTACTGAGTGCAAGACACTGTGCTCTGCACTCTGAGCAGCTGGACAAGGATGTGGATAAGACACTCTCTTGGCCCTCAATGAGTTGGGTGCCTCTTGCAGGGTTCAGATATGTCCATGAAGCACAGCTTCAGATGTGTCCTGACCTGAAGCACAGCTGTTACAAGAATGATTGGGCCACTGTGCTTGGAGGCATCAGCTCATAGCAGAATTCACTCCAGAAAGGGCATTCACTTTTCCACACATGCTGTCCAAATTTTACATCATATCACTCAGTGAAAAGCCCAGCCTCTTATTTAAACCCCTGCTCCAAATTCTCTTTCACCAAATATTTGAGCTTAGTAATTTTATTGAATACTTAAGGAGGTCATACAGTAGGACCATGTTGTACGATCATCTTTCTCCTGGAATCCTTCTCCTTGTCATATGGATAGCAGTTCCATGACAATCCTTTATTTATGCTTCTGATCTCAAATGATTCATCAAAATACTTTCTTCCAAACAAATATCAGTGTCCTTCTAAATATTTCTGTTTTTCCATCTACATGTTTCCCTTTCTCCTGTTATGTTTGATCCCCCTTAGCAATGCAGCGATGATCTAATGATAAATATGAAATGAGTGACCAGAAATTGGCCTTTCAAGAGCTATATACATGATGGTGATCTTAATAAAAGAAGAGGAAAGCTTTAGTGAATTTCTCAGACCACTAGGGCACCCTTGAGTACAATCTGAAACAGTGTCTCTACACAGTCAGCAAAATGAAGGACCGCACACTGCAGTACAGTAGTTCATCGGCAATCCCTTCCTGTTGAAAGAAAATTTTAAATGAGGAGAATAACTGGCCTGTCACCCATTAATTTTTGCACATTTTATTAATGGTCTACATTAAAGTCTCTCACCAGTCTATATCCTTCTCTGCATAGGCTAAGCAGCAGCTCTGTTGCTTCCTCAGGTTTCCAGTCCTGGGCCAGAGAGAGTATCTTAAAGATTGACGGTGGCTGCATTAAGCACATGCAGGGTCATGAGTCGTAGATAGGTTGTACATGTAACATTCTATCTATGCTGATTAAAATGATATAGAATGATTTTATAAAATGTAGGTGTATTTTTATACTAACACCATATGGTTACCATTTTTAAAGCTATTTCATGGTAAAAATAATTGTGTTTTGAAAGGGCAATATTTGGAGTGGACCATACTATATTTGAAAATAGTCCTATGAGCAGAATAAAACAATTTTCCCTCTTAAAACAGTAGAATTATGTTAAATTCTGAAGAGATCATTTCTTAGATGTCTAAATGCTTGGTTGCTATTTCCATTTTTGTGAAGTGCATGAGTTCATTCTGTAGCCATTATCAAGTATGGCTCGTGACTTGCAACTGTCAGGGAAGAAATTTCTAAGGCCTCTGTAATGGGAGAGCAATACTTCCCAACTATGGGCTACAAACTCTTTCACTTGACAGAGTGCTAGATGAACACAAAGCATGAGAATGGAAATTTCAGCCTTGGGTATGCTTGCATTTTGTAGATCCCTTTACAAGCCAGTCTGTATAACTATCAAAACATAGTTATTATTGAGGAAACAAATAAATTATCAACAAAAGTATTTCCTTTGAATGACTGAAGACAATTGTACAAACCACAGTAAACCAAAAACCTATAGGCACTACTCAAAGTACTCAAAGCTTAAGAAATTGAGGAACCTACACTGAAGAAGTAGTCAAATCTTGGATTTGTGTTTCTATGACCAGCAAGTGGTTATCTTGTGCTTTTTTTATTTATCTAAATCGACAGTCTCTGCCTTCTAATAGAATTGTTTAGACAATTTACTTTTAATTTAATTATCAATAGAGTTGAGTTTTAACCCAGCATCTTGCTGCTCATTTTTATTTGTCCCATCTGTCATGTGTTCCTTTTTTCCTCTTTTCTTTCCTTCTTTTGATTGAGAATTTATTATGGTTCCATTTTATCTCTACCAATGATTTAATAGCTCTACTTCTTTTTATTTTTTAGTGGTTGCCCTGCACTTTATTGTACACATTTTTAAGTTATGACAGTCTACCTTCAAATAATATTTTACCACTGCACGTATATACTATAAGAATCTTACAATAGTATCTTTCCATGACTGTCTTCCTATCCTTGGTCTGATTTTTTGTTGCTCCTTTAAATTCCTCATGTGTTAAAAACCCCACAATATACTGCTATGATTGTTTGCTTTAAACAGTCTATTATTAGTTAAAAAGATTAAAAATGAGAAAAAAAGTGTTCTTGTATTTACCTATATATTTGCCATTTCTTTTGTAGATTCCTTTTGTGCATTGCTCGTCATTCCTTTTGTAGATTCAGCTATTCATCCAGTGTTATTTTCCTTCTGCCTACAGAAATTCCTTTCACATACGGATCTTTTGGAAATGAATTCCCTTACCTTTCGCTGGTTCGAAAAATTCTTTATTTCATCTTCATTTTTGAAAGATTTTTTTTTCTGGATATAGAATTTCATCTTAACTACATTTTTTTCCTTCAGCACTTTAAAGAAGTCATTCTTAGACCTCTGATACAAAGTCTACTTTCATTCATTCTTATCTTTGTTCCTCTGTATGTTGTCTTTGGTTGTTTTTAAGCTTTTATTTTCCATTTTGCTTTTTTTTAAAAATCAATCTCATTGTAGTGTTCTCTGACACGGTTTTCTTCATGTTTATCCCACTGGTGATTTGTTGAGATTGTTGACTTCTGTAGGTTTGTAGTTTTCATTTGGGGAAATTTCAACCATTATTTCTCCAAATATTTTTCTACTCCTCTCCCCACTTCTGGAACTCTAATTATCTGTAAGTAACAGACCACTTGATATGGTGACATTCTTGGTATTCTGCCCACAAATTTGCATCTGTGCCTTTTCGAACACTGATCTCTTGTCTTCTCTACCCAGTGAAATCCCTGGGCTCTGCTCAGACATGCTTCTCTGAGCTGTCGCCTGCACACACTTCCCGGTGGCAATCTGAGACAAGTAGAAGGCTCACCTGCTTTGCTTCCCTTTCCTCAGAGATCATAGTCCCATGCTCTGAACACTGTTTCATATATTTTTTTTGGTATGTTTTCTAATTATTTTTGGCAAGAAGGTAATTCCCGTAACATTAAATCCTTCATACGCAAAAATAGGAGTTTCCCCTGCTTTGCTTTTAATTAATTCATAACATTTTAAAAATAATTGATCTTTTCAATTATTGACTCTCTTATGAGCAAATTTTATGGCATTTAGGATAAAATCCTGAATTCTTCCACTGGTTTCAAGGCCCTGAATGATCTGGCCCTTTCTTTTCTTTGCAGGAGCACCCTTCCTACCCTTTCCTCCATTCAAACCTTTCAATGATACTGGTTAAATCCTTTTATTCCTCAATCTACCATGCATGTTCTTGCTTCTACCTGGCATGCTTCCCTCAGTCATTTCTTGGGTACCTCATACTCATCTTTTATGCATAAGCTTAAATGCCACTTACTTAGATTCCTTCCCTGATCCCTCACCAACCATGTGTCCAAGAAAATTAGGATTCCTTGTTATACTGTGTCATAGCATTGTATAGTTTTTCTTCACAGCACTGAAAATAATTTATAGTTATATTTTTATTTGTGCGTTTATTTAATTGTCCTTCTTGGTAGACTATAAGCTCCAAGAGGTCACGGACTGTGGCTCTTTTGTACATCCTGGTATCCTAGGATGAGGCATGTAACAGGCACTCAACACAGAGTTGCTGACCAATGGCTGTGCAAAGCTGAGTAATGATGAATTCTATGCTTTGCAGGGTATCAGATATGGAATAGGCACCATTATTAGGAAAATGTAAAATTTCAAGATGTATAAATGTCACAGCTTCTGTACTTTACTGTATTTTCAGTGCCATAAGAAGGTGTGAGGGGTAAAAGCAAAGGGAAATGTCACTTTGTGGTATTTTCTGTGCAAATGACTATTAGTTCTAATCCTGTGAACTTATAAGTATAGCACAGATCTGCCATGAATGTTCTGATTCATTTTCTCCCTTTAAAATAATGACTGTTGCATTTAGTTATTATAAGACATTCTAAAAAAAAACTGGGAAATAAAGAAAAGATTTCCTGGTATCTCTTAGTCTGCTCTGTGGGTTCATCACCCTCTGCTCATCCTCATCAGTGTGGGCTTGAGAGCTCAGCCTTGGCCTTCTTCCCTCCTCTTGCACTCTTTCCTTCTCCCTTCCAACCCTTACCCATAGTTTCTCTTTCAAATATATATTTTTAATTCTGATGCTTCCTCTGGGCTCCAGCCCCATATATCCAATGCCAACATGACACCTCCACTTAAAGATCTGGCCTATGTCCAGAAACAGATTCATCATCAGTCTGCCAAGCTCATTGTGTCCTATCCCTGATACAGCCATCTGCCTAGTTGTCCAATCCAGAAACAATTATTGTCACAGGCTCCTCTTTCCCTCACCTCATAACTGCAGTCAAATTCTATAACTTTTAACAATCAAATGCTTTTTTCGTCAATCTATTTCTCTCCATCTTCACTGGCATTTTCTTAGACTGAGCTCCCATCACCTCTCACCTAGAATACTGCTTCACTCCCATGACCAGGCTCCTTGTATCATTCTTATTTTCATCCATTCATTCTCCACACTGCAGCCAGACTAATCTTTGAAAAATATTCCTCTGCCTAGAACTCTTCAGTGGCTTGCCACTGATGTCACAGTAAAAATAAAAATCTTAGCCTACAAGCCCCATATAAAGCCTTCCATCTATTATTCCTGCCTTCTCTCTTTCTTTTGCTCTTTTTCTTCTTTCCCATTATGCTAGACTTTTATCAGCTCCTCTAATGTGCATGCTCTCTCCCTCTTTGTAGGCTTCATATGTGCTATTTTCTCTGCTTTGAATACACATTCTCCTAAACTTTAGCCCATTTAAATCCTGCCCATTTTTTAACACTTTAAGACAAGTCTTCCTTGCATCTCCAAGCAAAGTCAGGTTTCCTTATTTTATACTTTAGTAGCACCTCATATCCCTTTGTTATGGCACCTCAACACAATTGTAACTCAATAATTGTAAATGGTTATGTCCTTCTCTTACTAGAATGTAAGCTCCATGGGAGCAAGGCTGTGTCTATCTTATTCCTTGTTAGCTCTGGTGCCTAGCACGATATTTTGAATAAAGTAGGTACTCAGTAGTATTTTTGGATTGAAAGTTCCTTTGAAATGATTGATGTCCTACCTTCAGAGAAGAAAAGACAGCCTAAAACAAAAACCGCAAGCTGGTGTAACAAATTCAAACCTGACCTTGACCAACTTAGTGTTCAATGAGAGTCTGGGTTTTAAAAGAGAGTAGTGGGGATCAAGGAAAATTAGGCAAAGCATGGACATTTTGAGCACAGGATGTTTTTGACAACTGTTAAGTCTCAGTTAAAAGCCAGGAGGGTGAGGCAATGATGAATCAAGGTCTAGCCCTGGCAGAAAAGAAGCTGATAGAAAAAAAGTGAAAGAATCAGATTTCCCTTCTGATTGCTGGGCTCCATTATCTGTATTCAAAATGGGTGGCATCGGAGATTGAGCACAAAGGATGCACTTAGACAACAGACAAGGGAAGGAAAGTAAGACTGGCCGTATATGGTGGAAAGCTAAGGAGACTAGGTTTCAGTTTATGTGGGGTGCCTGGGACATGGTTTAGCTCTAGTTATGTGGCATTTTGCCATGAAATTTAGAGTGAAATTTGGTCATTTAGGCTAGAGTGACATTTGTAATGTGTGAGTAGAAGATTTTATTGTGGGCTATTCTGTGGGGATCAGGACAGGCAGAGACTGTCCCAGACACCCATGCTTAACAGGATGTGTCTACAGTAGGGAGAAAGGAAGTTCTAAGGCCTGAATATTCATAATCCAGGTGATCAATATTTATTGAGCACCTCATATGTGCTAGGTACAGTGATTCCATGGTGATCTAGATAGACATTAAATAAATATACAGGAACTCAGATAACAGAAAAATTGATGTCAAACTTTATTAATAGTATAGTTTAAGTGCACACAAATCAGTTTTATAACAAGGATACCAACAAAAGCTGTCTTGTGCCGGCTCTAAGGTCTGCTCAAGATTTATGAATGTACATAGTAACTTGTAAGAAAGGAAGAAGACAATACCAAACTCTAAAACATATATGTTCATGGGTATGATAATTTGGTCAGAATTGTTGATATACCAAAGGAGAAATTTTGGAAAAATCTTTACTGCTTATGGATTGCTGATGGAAACCTCTATTGCAGGAAAAGAAATAGATTTCATTCTAAATGCCGACTTTGATTTAACAGAGTGTAGCTGTGTGGAGTGCTGTGTTGGGAAGGATTCTGAGGCTGTGTTTAGGCTTTTGGTGTAGATCACTGTGATCGAAATAGTTGACATGGCCCAGGATGTAACCGTGGAAGCACTAGTGTCACAGATTGGTTCTCCTTGTTCTATGCGGTAACAGAATTTGCCTCCCCCTTCCCCTCAACTGAAATTGATTCTTTTATTTATTCAACAAACACTCATTGAATGCTTAGATGTGCCTGGGACTGTGCTGTGTACTGCAGATATAAAGATAAAAGAACAATCCTTGCACTTAAAGAAATAACAGTTAAGTAAAGCAAAATAACAGTGTTATTGCATTTAAAAAGATGCCATGTCTCTTTGAACAGTATTGTGAAATGCTACGTTTTCTATTTTTTCCTCATCAAATCCTAATGAATAAATTTGTTCAATTAAATACTGAAAGTAGGTTGAAAACTGTCATTCTCAACTCATTTGAAGTTCAAGATGAAGTCTTGCAAAAGTCTCCACCCAGGGTATCCCCGGTTTCCTGCTTCAACAGTGCTTGGAGGGAACCAGGCTTGTCCCCCATCCCAGGCTGGCTGCTCAGGGCCAGCCCTGCACCACCTCGTCACGGCGCCCTGGCACAGCCCCAAGGGCCCTGTCCCTGCTGCTGCCAGCTGTGACCACCACATCCCCATCTCAGGTTCACCAGAACTACCACAGGACTCAGAGGCCGCCATCAGCCGCCAGATGAGCCTGGAGCTCTGTGTGTCCTACCTTTATCTGTCAGTGTCTTACTACTTTGACCCCATTGATGCGGCTTTGAAGAATTTTGGCAAATATTTTCTTTACCAGTCTCATGAGGAGAGGGAACATGCTGAGAAATTTATGAAGCTCTGGAACCAGCAAGGTGGTCAAATCTTCCCTCAGGATATCAAGAAGCCAGAGCGTGAGGACAGGGAGAATGCAGATGGGCTGAATGCAATGGCGTGTGTGTTACACTTGGAAGAAAGCATGAATCAGTCAGTGCGGGAACTGCACAAACTGGCCACTGACAAAAATGACCCTCGTTTCTGTGACTTTATTGAGACTCATTAGCCGAATGAGCAGGTGAAATCCATCAAAGAATGGGGTGACCACATAGCCCACATGTGAAGATGGGGGCCCCTGCGTCTGGCAGGGCAGAGTGTCTCTTTGACAAGCACACCCTGCAAGACAGTGATAACCAAAGCTCAGCCTTAGGCTGGCTTCCCAGAGCCAGGAGGGTGACTCCCTGGCCACCAGGGCAGTGCATGAATGTTGGGGTTACCTGTACCTTTCCTGTAAATTGTTCCAAAACATCTGCTTAAGACCTTTCATTTGTAGCATTCCTTCAATAAAGAAATTTGGAATCCCCTCCCCTCGCCAAAAAAAAAAACCATGAAAAATCTTGGAAACTTGGCAAATCATAATGAATTGTCATTCAACAGAGAATGTTTTCATCTAGGGGTATGGGCTGCACTGAACTAACAGTTGTATTTTGGTGCATATTCTAAGCCCCCATGCAACAGTCACAACAGTAAAGTACATCATTGTGGTGAGGCAGCTGTTCAGAATAAAGATGGAGAAATATTCCAAAAGAAAACATCCTGTGAAGAGGATCTTTGACTTTCTTTTCCTCTTTCCTTTCCTTCACCCACACTGTCATCCCCTGGGTCACACCAGTGTTCTCTTGTTTTTCACTGAGGATCATGGTTCTGTCCCTTTGTGTGTGGTGATTAGATTCTGTGACAAGTCAATAACTATGAAAGGGAGAAGCCCTCCTCTTCCCTTTTTGTGACTGTTTAATTTTCTTATCTTTAGTATGTCATATACCTTGTAGCTCATGGTCATTCAACTCGTACTCTTTTTCTTCTCTTTGTCCACTACCTGGACTAAAGTATGGCTATTGTTTTGCTTCTGGCCTTCAGCTGTCTCTTGAAGGCTGGGCAGTTGACTAGTATCTTGGCACCAGCCAAATTTGTCTACTCCATGTTTAACTCCAACTGCTTCATTGTGCTTGAAACCCCCTTTCTTTCCAAAGATGCTTTATGTAGTGGAATGAGTTAGGATTGTTAAGTACCATTTCTTTATCTAATCAGTTCTCTAGTCTGTCATGGACCTGGGTGTGGTCTATGACAGACAGCATACTCGTCGTACAAGTTAGCGACTTTGGGGATTCAAATTGGACTATTGGCATAATGGTATAATGGAGGGAGTGAGGGGCAGCTCTGGGCCAGGCCTCTCTGATTCCACCGTGGCAGGCAGAAAGCAGAACTTGTTCTCATCTGTCTGAAATGTATTTTTTTCAGGCTATGAGTTTTTAAATCTTTTACATTCCATAAAACATACACCATTTGTAATTATAAACATGTAGTATTCAAATTCTTCCTCCCTGTAACCATTCTTTAGCTTTTGCCTTCACAGCTCTTGGTCATCCTTACCATCCTTTATTCCTCTGTAGTCAAAGCATTTTATATGAACCGCGTTTTCTGGCACTGTCATCTTGACTTTCTCTGGGCCTTCTTTGTTTTGTTTCCAGTGCTTGACCACGATGCCCAGAATTTGTTTCCTTTTGGGCTCAGCAGCAGTTGTTTTTTGGGGGAACATAAAAGGTTACAGATGATCCTCAGCAGCCTTGGGTCCGTCTCGGACCTCAGGTGCTCAAGGGCATCCAGGAGGGACACAGTCACGGCCTTTTATGGCGGTCAGGTGTGTCCGTTTGCCGCCCTTCATGTCCCTCAGCCCCTCACCCGGTGCTCTCCAGCCGTGCTGGCCTTGTTTCAGTTCCTTGTAGCTGCCAAGCTCCTTCCTCTCTGGGCTTTTTGTTCACGCTGTGCACTTTGCCAAGACTGCTATCTGTCATGCCAGCTCTTACACATCCTTTAAATTTCAGTTTAAATACTGTCCTCATTCCTAGCACATGGTATTTGCACCTAGCAGATCACATTTCTGAGTCCGTAATTATTGGTGTGCTTATTTGCTTAAGGCCACACTCTGATGCATTACAGACAACTCCCCGAGGGCAGGGATGCCTTTGATCACCTATGTAGCCTCAGGACCTAGCACAGCATTTGATACTCAGCATGAGGTCAATAGATTCTTGCCAATGGCTGAGTACATTAGGAAGGAAGGGAATAATGAGCCTGTGAACTTTGTTGTGCCCACACCCTGGTTCCAGTTCTCCCCTTCAGCAAGGAGTTTATGACCAGCCTCTTTCTCAGACGCTGTGGGCTTCGCATCACACCTGCCATGGGCGTGCAGATCGCCAGGTCTCTGTAGCAGAGGTCAGTGAAGCCAGCCAGAGTGAGAAATGGCCAGCTATCAAGGCTGGCTCTCACACAGGCAGCCACCTGGCTGCTTACAATAAACTGGATATGCCGAGTTCAGATGTGGTTTGGGAGAGCACCAGCCCAGAGGACGTCCACTCTGGCAGGCAGGGCACAGCCCATCAGAAGGAGCCGGAAATTTGGATAAACGCAGCATCATGGCTTTGGCGTCCTTTCTAGTCAGACATCCGAGCCCAGGAGTTGGAGTACTGAGCACAGGATCCAGTCTTTGGGGCCGGCAGGAGTGAGGCAGGCCCTCAGGGCCAAAGCCAGGCAGGTGAGCTCAGGAAAGGGGAGTCCTGGGCAAAGCAACTGCGGCTTCCTCGCTGACGGGGCGACACGGTGGGCGTGCTCAGGCCGCGGACAGGGATGCTAAGGCGGCTGAAAAGTGCCAAGAGAGCTGGGGCCCGTCCCTAGCACCTGCAACCCGGGGGGGCGGAGTTTGGGCCATGCTGAAAAATGTCAACTTTCTGGTTTATTCCTGAATATTCTACTGTCCACTTGTATATTTCCGGTACTAAAAAATGGGCTCTGTGGGAAGTTCCATTCACTTCCATTTCAATACCTAGTTCTTTTTTTTTAAGTCAGATAATTTATCACTATAAGAGCAGTTTTATGCACATTATAGAAAGTTAGGAAATACATCGAAGTAAAATTAAACTGAATGAAGCACCATATCCCAATCACCCACAGATACAACCTTTATTAGATTTCCTTCCAGATCTGTAGTTTTTTAAGTAAGAATGAGATTTTGCTTTATATGCAGTTTGCTACCTGCTTTTTGTTTTTAGTAAACAATTTCCACTCTTCCAGTTCAACAAATGTTAATTTAATCTAATATGCATTCTATATTTAGATTTCCCCAGTTGTCCCACAAAAATGTCTTTACAGCTTTCTGTCCAAACCGGAATATAATCCAGGGCTAGATCTTACGTCGGGTGGTTCTATCTTGAATCTTCTAATCAGCACGGTCCCTTTTCTCCTAATACTGAGTTCTTGTCCTGCCTGTTCTGCAGAATGTCTCGCTTTCTGAATTTATTTGATTCCTTTCCAGGGGTATCATTTACAATGTATCTTTATCCTGTGTTTCCTATAAATTGTAGGTTAGGTAAAATGTATTCTAGTTAGGACCAGAATACATTCTAAGTATGCTCTATAATCTCTGTTGCATTATATCAGGAGAAACGTAATATCTGGTTGACCCACCATTAATGATGTTGAGTTTGAATTGGGGACTAGGGTACTGGTTCTTTTTAATAAGAGTTCAGACTAACATAGCAAGAATATGACTTTCTTACCAATTTCCAGCCTGGCTCCATTCATTGCTACTTCCTCCTCCGCCCCATCCCAACCAAACCTCATCCCCCTGAGTATCTTCCAAGCAAGAAAAAAGGGAACAGATGTGGTGTAAACACAGTAAATCACGCTGGAGAGGGGAGTCCACTAACCCCATCTCCGCCTGCAGACTGATTTACTGCACTAGATGTAAGTAGGCAGGATACATATCCAGGAGCTTGTCTCACTCTAGATTCCAGTCTTCCCAGCTGTTGCCAGGGTCAGAATCACCTGGCTTTGGTGTCGGTGCATCCCACAAGGTGGTCTGCATGAGATATATGAGATATAAATGTTCTCACAAACAGCTTTTTAAAAAACAGGAGCTTATATAAAAAACTGGCTCAACCATCTTGTGAACTGATCATACCAACAAAAAGAACTTTTTTTTTTCATTATGCAAAATCTGGGAAGAATGAGTCAAAATTATATTGTTTGATAATCAGTCTGGGAAATAGGAGACCAGCACTAAGGTCCTGCTTTGTTTGCTTGCTTGTTTTGGTGTTTTTAAATAATAAAATTATGGAATCTTGGTCAAGTACTTTCAACACTCTGAGTTTTCATATTCTCCATCTGTAAAATGGGATAATGACACCTATAGTGTATAGTTATAAGGATTTAACTATGTCTATAAAGCACCTGTATTGCAGTGAGTACCCAGTTCCCTTCACCCTCGGATCTGGAAGGACTGAGGTTATAATCTGCTTCCTGCGGTGTCCAGAGCTGATTTCCAATGGGCCTGGGCCTACAGGAAGGGCTCATTAGTATATATAACTGGAGGATCTTGGGGAAGATCAGAGTGGAGGGCTCAAGGTAAGGGCTGACCACTGTTATTATATGAACTAGCATTTGATTAGAAAGGCACATTGTTGAGCCTTTTACCAAAGTCACTGTGATGGGGTTTTTTAATATGACTACAATCCTAAATTTTGTTGCTTTTTACTATGCTTGAGATACTAAGACAAATCTAGTCACTTAGGCCCAGAAAGAGCAATGAAGCAATTAGTATTAGATCTTGATATTATATTCTATCCCTTAGGCACTAAACCTTGCACATACATGCTATTAGTCTAATTACACCAATGAGAGATGGCCATGCTTATGAATTTTGGGGAGCTTTATTTGGCTTTGCAAATGATAAGTCTGAAACCTATATTCCCCTAATGAAAATCTGGGAAATCAGGTACTGTTTATCATCTGAATGAATGTGGTCCAGCAATGTTATTTTAAAGGGGAGGTGGGAGAGGAGAATGTACTAGAAAACTTGAATGGTGAATAATGAATAACTCTTTTTGTGGTAAACTTGATAGTACTAGAGGCTGGTAGTTGTACTGTTTATAAGTGGACTCTGTAGCCATGCAGACCTAAGTTTGAATTCCAGATGCTCCACTTAGAGCAGGGTGATTCTAAGTGAAGATTAGACCCTAAGGTTCTCCCTGAGGGATTCTTTTTATAATTCTAAAGACAAGAAACCCTCCTGGAGGGACAAATCAGCCACTTGAAAGAAGGACCTAAAAAGTCTTCATCAGCAATAGACTTTATCAATCAAATATTTAGGTGTTCCTAGATTTTGAAAGAATTGTGTATTTCTTACTGGACAATCATGAAAGATACTTAGACTAACTTAACCCTTAGCACTCAGACTATGACACATTGCCTCTAGGATCCTAGGTTTTCATTTCTGGAAGAGAATTGATTATTGTGACTACAGCAAGGGTTGTTGTGAATATTAAAGGAGGCAATGTAAATGAAGTATGGTACCTAATGCATAATGTGTCCAAAAATTGGTTGCTATTTTAATTATCATTATTTTTCCCAAGAATACTGTTTACAAATGTTCACTTCCCCTAGAATCTTTATCCCAACTCTGACTCTCAATGATTTACTATCATTAGATTGATGAGAAGCATAGACCAAGTGTTACAATTTCTAACCATCCAGTCTATGGTGGGAATTATTTTCAGCAGCTTTCAGTAATGGGTTGGCAAGTCTGATAAAACATAAAGAGAATGGAGTGTTCACAGAAAGTATTAATATTTTTGTTCTGCACATGTATGGAATTATTTGAACCATTATGGAGCTTACCACCTCCCCCTGCCTCCAAAATAACCATAAATTGTATCTTCCAATTGAATAGGCTATTTAATAGCTATCATTTGGGGTGATCTGTTAAAGAAAAAGGCCACCCATAATGTTGTTAAAGTGTGGCTGCTGAATTTGAATTACATCTCTTTTCTCTATACTGGCTATTCTGCATGTAATTAAAGGTATTTAATGCATATTAAGGTTTTCATGACTAATGTGTCTTCTAAGGTCCAAGCAGCAACATAGAGTAAAAATAAACATGTCTCATTTCTTGGTGCTGAATTTTTTGAGACAGTGCATATCACCTACATTGTATAAGACATGGGTATGAACAGAGGAGTTAGCAGCTTTATTCCCTCGCCCCCAGATCTCTTACCTCCAGCACCTTTGTGCATTTGTTTTTTTTTTAACTTTTAAGATTAAATGTCCCTGATTAATGACTTTGGGTACGAAGTATCAGTTCAGCCAGTCCTACTGACCTTATGTTATTCTGGGTGTTCAAGTCTATGGACTAGGATTATTTAGGATAGGGAGAGGTGGGTAAAGAGCTCTAGTCATCAATCCTACAAAAAAGGAGGATTTGTTTGCTCTTTGTGATTTTTCCTAGAACCAAGAGATACTTACTTAGAGGATGAGAGCTATAGTAAGTCATAGTCTGAATACTAACTGTTAGTCAGTCTAAGTATCCCTCACGATTATCTAGTAAGAAACACATGATTCTTTCAAAATCTAGGAACACCTAAATATTTGGTTGATGAAGCTAAATTGCTGATGAAGACTTTTTAGGTCCTTCTTTCAAGTGGCTCATTTCTCCTTCCAGAAGGGTTTCTTCTCTTTAGAATTATAAAAAGAATCCCCCAGGAAGAACATCATATAGCTACTAGGCTTCACTACCACAGGCCACCAACACATCTTGTTTTCTTTCTTCCTGTCCTTGATTCTCAGCTTATGACCTTGACACATGTGTCTTCTTCGGATGTGTCAGGCTTCTTGGCTATTTCATTACACGCTGAGTCTATTACCCAGTCCTCCTCTTCTGCTGACACCTGGTTCGCTCCTTGGGCAGCCCCTTCTAGTTGAGTCTTGCTATTCAGAATGTGATCTGTGGATAAGCAGCTTGGGCATCTCCTGGGAGCTTGTTAGAAATGCAGAATCTCAGACCCTGTCCCAAAACTACTGCATCAGAAGCTGCATTTTCTCAAAATCCTCAAGTGGTTCATGTGCAAATGAAACTTTGAACAGCACTGAGTTCAAGAATTGCCCTTCTTTTATGTCCTTCATTTATTGCCCCTGAGATACATGAATAAGTAGTTTTCTCCTGTGACTCCCAATATTACTTGGATCCCGAATCTTCAGCTAAAAAGATCATCACGCATGTACTTTTCTGCCTCTGTTTTCAAAGCCCATCTATTAACTCTTGGGCACTTTAATTTTCCCATGTAGATTCTATGGTTTGTCCTTATATTTACAGTTTTCAAAGTTTCTTCATTCAGTTTTTGCTATTTGAACACATGTGCTTCTATAAGGTAAAAAGGTAGGTAATATAATCTTTTCTAGAAGCTATTTTGTAGATTTGCATTTGTGATTTTTCTAATCTTAGGGTTGAAAAATGTATGAGCAGATATATATTTTTTCTATCTTGGAAAAAAGAAGCCAAGCCTTTACAGGCTATCAGAAGTCAGTGAGTTCTCCTAACTCAAATGTATCATGATTCAAAATCATGTTTTAATGCTTAGTATGATGAGTTATATTTTCATTCATAAAACTTATCTTCTTAATTAGGACAAAATAATTAGGCCTATAGTAAAATCCTCATCTTTCTGACAAGATTTTTGAGATAAATGAGACAATGAAGAGTAAGCACTCTATTTCTGATATAATATCTAAGGAGAGAGAGATCACTGATCTGCTGCATGGACAGGAGTCAAAGAAAGGAAAAATATCCAACATAGGATATTGCCTTGGGAAACTATGTAACTCCCATTCTCCCAAAGAAGGTATATATAAGGGAACTAACTGCTGAACCACAGCCCAGGAGGAATTGTTGGCTTTGAAGCCCCTGAAAGTGCATCTCTAATGGAAAAACTATCCCAGATCCTAAGAGTGTACACCCAGGAGTTGGGGTGAATGGATGAATAGGCAGTGCAGGTAGATTTGGTGCCATTTTTGTCTTTTCTCTTTGATCCATTCACTCAACATTTACGCTTCTTTTTAAGAGTCTTATGTTAAAGAAAGCTTAGCTGTGGGTAAGCTTGGGAGAGTTGGGGCACTCTGAGGTTAGCCCATAGAAAACATTCTTCAGCAGCCTCCTATTCTAAAGAAGCTGAGACCCAGAGAAGCTTGTGGCTTGATCCCATGTGCTCTTCCTCCTCTGCTCTTAGGCGGAAGAGGCTACCACCTCCTCCAGGACCTTGCTATGAAATCACCCCCTCTCCCTCCTGCACCATTCCCATCTCCATATAAACACGCCTTCTTATCAGCCTCCTGGAGTTTTTAAAGCCTCCATTTGACCATCTCCCATCATCTTCCAATGACAGCCCTATTTCTTTGCTTTCTCTCAGAAAACTCATCAGAAGAGGTATCTCTAGCCCATAACTTCACTTTCTTCCTTTCTGTCATCTCATCACTCCAGATACGACTGGAACTGTATCTACACTATTTCATGAAACAGCTTTTTATCCAAGTTTGCAAGAACTCCTATTTTGCTCCTCCAATGAGGAATTATTCTCTTTCCTACCTTATTCTCTTTCAGCAGTGTTTAACATATAAAGCTACTCTCTTTTTTGCAATACTTCTTCTGCTCTTTCTCTGATGGTTTTCCTCCTCTCTCTGATGTCTCCTCCTCCTCTGCCCAATCTCTAACTTTTGGAGTCTGAATGCCGGAGGGCTCCCAGGATGTACTGTCTCTTTCTGTACTCTCCTAGGTGCTTTCATCACATCCTATAGGTTAAAGACTGTAAACATGCTGTAAGTCCTAAACTTACATCTCTGGCCCTGATTGCTCTATCTTGATTCAGACTTGTTTTTTCAACTTTAGATCCCACCAAATCAACTAGTTTCCTATTTTTCCATCTCCACTAAGGGCTCTGGCCTTACCATCTGTACTTCATCACTTCATTCAAGCCACTGTCCTTTCTCACTTAGATATTTACAATAGCCTCCTAACTGGATTTTATTCTTTACCTATTGCCTTAAACACAGGTAAGCTTTCTTTAACATAGGTCCCTCTCCACAGAAGAATCTGTTTATAAACTACAACTTCTATTTCTGAAATCCACTACTGAACTGAGCAAATAACCAACTGCTATTTAAATTTTCAAAGTACAGATACTAATGATTTAGAGTTATATTTTTCCTCTAATCACACTTTATTTAATGTACTAATTTAGTCAATTTTAGCTTATTTAGTAACATTAATATAGGAATCACAAGACCAAATACTTTATTAGCATAGGGAACAGTGTGTTATTTTGGAAATTGGCTATTTTGACCTTACTCTTTGACCCCCACAATTTGATGATGACTTTTGACCCAATTTAAAGCTGCGGATATTTTGATATTTTTAATACCAACATTTAAATCAGATTTATATCAACATCAATGAATTTAGGTCAGTAGTGTGTTCTTTTTTGGGAAAAGGAGGGTAAATGTTATTAGTTGACTTCATTTCTTAATTAATTTTTTGTATTGCAGTGTTAAATTACAGTTCCATTCTTTTTTATTCTACTACACTTATTTTAATCAGACTATAACTTTTTTGCATAAATTTTAAAATAAATACTTGATTCATTGATTATTTCATCTACATCAAGATTCATTAAATATAGCTGTTTTACTGAATATCTTTGTGGTCATTATTTCTACTAAATCCAGTTTTACTCATATCAAATTTTGCAAGATGATAGGATTCTTCTACCAGTATTTGGTCATTAAATGTTTACCATAGAACTTTTAGCTAGTGTCAATTCTATTTCTGTTAATTATTTCTCTAAAAGTTTTAATTCCTTCTAATTTTGCAGTTTTTGGGGTTACATGATTCTTTTTTTTTCTTTTTTTAAAATAATTTATTTTAGTATCATTAATCTACAATTACATGTGCAACATTATGATTATTAAACTACCCCCTTCATCAGGTCCCCCCCACCAACCCCATTACAGTCACTGTCCAACAGTGTAGTGAGATGCTATAGAGTCACTACTTGTCTTCTCTGAGTTGTACAGCCCTCCCCGTGCTCCCCCAACATTACATCTGCTAATCGAAATGCCCCTTTTTCCCCCTTGTCCCTCCCTTCCCACCCATATTCCCCAGTCCCTATCCCTTTGCTAACTATTAGTCCGTTCTTGGGTTCTGTGAGTCTGTTGCTGTTTTGTTCCTTCAGATTTTGCTTTGTTCTTATACTCCACATATGAGTGAAATCATTTGATACTTGTCTTTTTCGGCTTGGCTTATTTCACTGAGCATAATACCCTCTAGCTCCATCCATGTTGTTGCAAATGGTAGGATTTGTTTTCTTCTTATGGCTGAATAATATTCCATTGTGTATATGTACCACATCTTCTTTATCCATTCATTTATGATGGACACTTAGGTTGCTTCCATTTCTTGGCTATTGTAAATAGTGCTGCGATAAACATAGGGGTGCATCTGTCTTTTCAAACTGGGCTGCTGCATTCTTAGGGTAAATTCCTAGGAGTGGAATTCCTGGGTCAAATGGTATTTCTATTTTGAGTTTTTTGAGGAACCTCCATACTGCTTTCCACAATGGTTGAACTAATTTGCATTCCCACCAGCAGTGTAGGAGGGTTCCCTTTTCCCCACATCCTCGCCAACATTTGTTGTTGTTGTGTTCTGGATGTTGGCCATCCTCACTGGTGTGAGGTGATATCTCATTGTGGTTTTAATCTGCATTTCTCTGATGATTAGTTATGTGGAGCATCTTTTCATGTGCCTGTTGGCCATCTGAATTTCTTCTTTAGAGAGGTGTCTATTCATGTCCTCTGCCCATTTCTTAATTGGATTATTTGCCTTTTTTTTTCTTGGTAAGGTGCATGAGTTCTTTATATATTTTGGATGTCAACCCCTTATCAGATATGCCATTTATGAATATATTCTCCCATACTGTAGGATGTCTTTTTGTTCTACTGATGGTGTCCTTTGCTGTACAGAAGCTTTTCAGCTTGATATGGTCCCACTTGTTCATTTTTGCTTTTGTTTCCCTTGCTCGGGAGATATGTTAATGAAGAAGTCACTCATGGTTATGTTCAAGAGATTTTTCCCTATGTTTTTTTCTAAGAGTTTTATGGTTTCATGACTTATATTCAGGTCTTTGATCCACCTTGAGTTTACCTTTGTGTATGGGGCTAGACAGTAGTCCAGTTTCATTCTCTTACATGTAGCTGTCCAGTTTTGCCCATACCAGCTGCTGAAGAGGCTGTCATCTCCCCATTGTATATCTAAGGCTCCTTTATCAAATATTAATTGACTGTATATGTTTGGGTTAATGTTTGGATTTTCTATTCTATTCCACTGGTCTGTGGGTCTGTTTTTGTGCCAATACCAAATTGTCTTGATTACTGTGGCTTTGTACTAGAGCTTGAAGTCAGGGAGTGTAATTCCCCCTGTTTTATTCCTCCTTCTCAGGATTGCTTTGGCTATTCGGGGTCTTTTGTGGTTCCATATGAATTTTAGAATTATTTGTTCCAGCTCATTGAAGGAAGCTGTTGGTAGTTTGATAGGGATTGTGTTGAATCTGTAGATTGCTTTAGGTAGTACAGTCATTTTGACAATATTTATTCTTCCTAGCCAAGAGAATGGGATGCATTTCCATTTGTTAGTGTCCTCTTTAATTTCTCTTAGGAGTGTCTTGTAGTTTTCAGAGTACAGGTCTTTCACTTCCTTCATTAGGTTTATTCCTAGGTATTTTATTCTTTTTGATGCAATTGTGAATGGAATTGTTTTTCTGATTTCTCTTTCTGTTAGTTCATCGTTACTGTACAGGAAAGCAACAGACTTCTGTGTGTTAATTTTGTATCCTGAAACTTTGCTGAATTCATATATTAGTTCTAGTAGTTTTGCAATGGAGTCTTTAGGGTGTTTTATGTACAATATCATGTCATCTGCAAATAGTGACAATTTGATTTCTTCTTTACCAATCTGGATGCCTTGTATGTCTTTGTTTTGTCTGATTGCCGTGGCTAGGACCTCCAGTACTATGTTGAATAACAGCGGAGACAGTGGGCATCCCTGTCTTGTTCCCGATCTTAGATGAAAAGCTTTCAGCTTCTTGCCGTTAATTATGATGTTCGTTGTATGTTTGTCATATATGGCCTTTATGATGTTGAGGTACTTGCCGTCTGTACCCATTTTGTTGAGAGTTGTAATCATGAATGGATGCTGAATTTTGTCAAATGTTTTTTCAGCATCTACAGAGATGATCATGTGGTTTTTGTCCTTCTTTTAGTTGATGTGGTGGATGATGTTGATGGATTTTGAAATTTGTACCATCCTTGCATCCTTGGGATGCATCCCACTTGATCATGGTGTGTGATCCTCTTGATGTATTTTTGAATTCGGTTTGCTAATATTTTGTTGAGTATTTATGCATCTACGTTCATCAGGGATATTGGTCTGTAATTTTCTTGTCTGGTGAGATATTTGCCTGGTTTTGGTATTAGAGTGATGCTGGCTTCATAGAATGAGTTTGGAAGTATTCCCTCCTCTTCTATTTTTTGAAAAACTTTAAGGAGAATGGGTGTTATTTCTTCTCTATATGTCTGGTAGAATTCAGAGGTGAATCTATCTGGTCCGGGAGTTTTGTTCTTGGGTAGTTTTATGATTACCGATTCAGTTTTGTTGCTGGTGATTGGTCTGTTTAGTTTTTCTGTTTCTTGCTTGGTCAGTCTTGGAAGGTTGTATATTTCTAAAAGTTGTCCATTTCTTCTAGGTTTTCCAGCTTGTTAGCATATAGATTCTCACAGTATTCTCTTATAAATCTTTGTATTTCTGTGGCGTCTGTTGTTATTTTTCCTTTCTCATTTCTGATTCTGTTTATGTGTGTAGATTCTCTTTTTCTGTTAATAAGTCTGGCTAGGGGTTTATCTATTTTGTTTATTTTTTCAAAGAACCAGCTCTTGGTTTTATTGATTTTTTCTATTGTTTTATTCTTCTCAATTTTATTTATTTCTTGTCTGATCTTTATTATGTTCCTCCTTCTGGTGACTTTGGGCCTCATTTGTTCTTCTTTTTCCAATTTCAGTAATTGTGTCTTTAGACTATTCATTTGGGAATGTTCTTCCTTCTTTAAATAGGCCTGGATTGCAATATACTTTCCTCTTAGAACTGCCTTTGCTGCGTCCCACAGAAGTTGTGGCTTTGTGTTGTTGTTGTCATTAGTCTCCATATATTCTTTGATTTCTGTTTTGATTTGGTCGTTAACCCATTGATTAATTAGGAGAGTGTTGTTAAGTCTCCATGTATTTGTGAGTCTTTTTGATTTCTTTCTAAAATTTATTTCTAGTTTTATACCTTGGTGATCTGAGAAGTTGGTTGGTAGGATTTCAATGTTTTTGAAATTACTGAGGTTCTTTTTGTGGCCTAGTATGTGGTCTATTCTGGAAAATGTTCCATGTGCACTTGAGAAGAATGTGTATCTTGTTGCTTTTGGGTGTAGAGTTCTGTAGATGTCTGTTAGGTCCATCTGTTCTAGTGTGTTGTTCAGTGCCTCTGTGTCTTTACTTATTTTCTGTCTGGTTGATCTGTCCTCTGGAGTGAGTGGTGTGTTGAAGTCTCCTAAGATGAATGCATTGCTGTCTATTTCCTCCTTTAATTCTGTTAGTATTTGTCTCACATATGCTGGCGCTCCTGTGTTGGGTGCATATATATTTATAATGGTTATATCTTCCTGTTGGACTGACCCCTTTATCATTATGTAATGTCCTTCTTTATCTCTTGCTACTTTCTTCGTTTTGAAGTCTATTTTGTCTGATAGAAGTACTGAAACACCTGCTTTTTTCTCCTTGTTTTTTGCATGAAATATCTTTTTTCCATCCCTTCACTTTTAGTCTGTGTATATCTTTCGGTTTGAGGTGAGTCTCTTGTAAGCAGCATATAGATGGGTCTTGCTTTTTTATCCATTCTGTTACTTTGTGTCTTTTGATTGGTGCATTCAGTCCATTTACATTTAGGGTGATTATCAATAGATATGTACTTATTGCCATTGCTGACTTTAGATTCGTGGTTACCAAAGGTTCAAGGGTTGCTTCTTTACTATCTAACAATCTAACTTAACTTTCTTGTTAAGTTATTGTAAACACCATCTGGTGTTTCTTTATTTTTATCCCTTCTTATTCTTCTTCCTCCATTCTTTATATACTAGGTGTTTTATTCTTTGCCGTTAGTATTTGGATGGTCTGCTTTCTTTGCTATGATTTTATTTTCTCTGGTGACATCTTTTTAGCCTTAGGGGTGCTTCCCTCTTGAGCAGTCCGTTTAAGATATCCTGTAGTGGTGGTTTATGAGAGGCAAACTCTCTCAACTTTCGTTTGTCTGGAAATTGTTTAAACCCTCCATCATACTTAAATGATAATCATGCTGGAGACAATATTCTTGGTTCAAGTCCCTTCTGTTTCATTACATTAAATATATCATGCTATTCTCTTCTGGCCTGTAAGGTTTCTGTTGAGAAGTCTGATGATAGTCTGGTGGGTTTTCCTTTGTAGGTGATCTTTTTTCTCTCTCTAGCTGCCTTTAATACTCTGTCTTTATCTTTGGTCTTTGCCATTTTAATTATTATGTGTCTTGGTGTTGTCTTCCTTGGGTTTCTTGTGTTGGGAGATGTGTGGGCTTCCGTGGACTGTGAGACTATTTCCTTCCCCAGCATGGGGAAGTTTTCAGCAATTATTTCTTCAAAGACACTTTCTATCCCTTTTTCTCTCTCTTCTTCCTCTGGTACTCCTATAATGTGAATATTGTTCTGTTTGGATTGGTCACACAGTTCTCTTAATATTCTTTCATTCCTAGAGATCGTTTTATCTCTCTGTACCTCAGTTTCTCTGTATTCCTGTTCTCTGATTTCTATTTCCTTAACTGTCTCTTGCATCTCATCCAGTCTGCTGTTAAGCCCGTCGATCCCTTGTCTGATTTCTGCATTGTCTTTCTTTCCTGACTTCCCTCACTTCCTCCCTCAGCTCTTGCACATTTCTCTGTAGATCCATCAGTATGGTTATGACTTTTATTCTGAATTCTTTTTCAGGAAGATTATGCACTACCATCCCTTCAGGATCCCTCTCTGGGGTTGTCTGGTTGATCTTAGTCTGGACCATATTCCTCTGTCTTTTCATGGCTATGGAAGTGGTTGCTGGTAGGTGCCACGTCTGTCAGCTGGGCTCTTTAAGACTTTAAAAAAAGAAAAAGAAAGAAAAAGAAAGAGAAGAAAAAACAAAAAACAAAACAAAAAAACGCCCACTGGGAATAGATTCTGTGGGGATGCTGTAGGTGGCACTGTTGCTGCACTATGCCTTGGCTGCGCCGCTCCGCAGGGCCCTTTATAGCTCTGGCTGGGGTGGGAACGAATGGGACGCTGTTGATCTTTGTGGGAAGTCTGAGGGCGACCACCCTTTCCCAGTCACAAGCGAAGGGGTCTGAAACTCCCCAGGACTCCCAGCCTGCTGGACTGAATGTGCCGGGGTGATCCGGCTCCTCCGCTGGCTCCTGTCTCTTTAAGACTGCTGAAAAAAGCGCACGCTTTTTTTTTCTACCCTGGAGCTGGCTGCAAGGACCCTGGTGCGTTCCCGCTCAGATCCTGCACCCTCTGTCTCTCCAATCTCCGCTACACCATGCGATGCGTGTCAGCACTCCCAGCGCTCATCACCGACGCTGGTTATTTCGCGGGGTGTACTTCACTCCCTCCCAGCTCTGAATCCTCTCCTCCTGCTGGTACGCTGGGGTGGGGGAGTGCTCGGGTCCCGCCGGGTCATGGCTCCATATCTTACCTGCCTCACGGGGTGCCGAGTCCTCTCGGGTGTAGGTGCAGGCTATGTGCTGTCCTGTATCTTCTGGTCTCTTTTTTAGGAATAGTTCTACTTGTTGTATTTAATAAATACATATGGTTTTGGGAGGAGATTTCTGCCTCCCTGCTCACACCGCCATCTTCCCAGAAGTCTCCAGGTTACATAATTCTTCAACCTGTTTTTTTATTAGAGAATAAAAAAACATTTAAATATATATAAAATAAGTTTAATTTTGTCATGATAATTCCAACCTAATCTAATTTTACTTCGGCCAAATTATATTTTGTGTTAAATATTAAATGTCCTCGGTGTCAAAATGCCATAGTAAAGTATTTTACTATAATTTTGTTAGCTAGAGCTTTAACAGTTGAAAATTATTACTAGAACAGGTATTACTTCAAATAGAAATTCCAGAAAACGTAGAGGCATCCTGGGGGACCAAATATAAATTTAAAGTTGAAGGACACATTTCTTCAGGCAATATATGTTATGTGAAGTTGACTTCTGATTCCCTGAGGAAGAAGCTCCTTGTCTTAGAGCTTTTCTTTTGCCTGCCAATCTAGGCTGGCTTTCCCTCTCTTGATAGCATTGACTGCTTCTTGGCACAAAATATTGCAATCTACTATCCCACATCTGTGTGAATAAGAAAGGAGAAACTGGTTAAAACAGATGGTCTCCTTTCACTGTTTAATAGGACACTCTTCATTGTAGTTTTTGATAGCTTGGTTTAAGTTACTGAAATGTGTGTATATCTCATTATTAATTCTGGAAATGGTTTGGACTTTGCCTGCCTCCTCTTCTAAATTATTAAAAACAGATAAAGTTAGCTATTTTAGAATGGAGTTCATTTTATTTCCCAAATGCTTTTTAAAAATTTTTTAATTTTCTTGAGAATCAGGAAGGCTGATTGTTATGCACTGTAGAATGTTATCTGGGTGTTTGGGTGTGTTGATATGACAGCACAAAACAATAATAAATATATAGCACTTACTATGCGTTGGACACTATTCTAATTGCTTTTTCTGTGCTGATTTACTTAATCTACCCAGCAACTCTTTGAGGTTGGTTTTATTTTTCCCTTTTTATAGATGAAGAAACTGAGCCATAGAGAGGTTAAGTGACTTGCATGAACAAGCACCATAAAGAGCTGACACAAACTGTATGAAGTTTCCTGCTTTTAAAAAGAGTTTGTATCTTATTTTTAATTAAAAGCAAACTTTTGATCCCCTGCCTTAGGAAATGGGCTGAACCTTTAACTTCCCATTTACATATTCTTGCTGTCCATAGACAGAGAGAACATTGGGTCTGAAGTATTTGATGAAATGGGTTCAACCTCTTCACCTGTTGGTGGCCACCGAATCCAACAGGAAAATTGAAGTGATTTCTCTGAAGAGCAAAACCACAAACCCCAATCCTTCCATTCCCTCCTCCTTTCTAACATGCTTCTTAGATTTGTTTTTCTTTGTAGCACATGCATGCTACTTTGTATAACCAAGAAAACTGGTCATATTATTAAGGAGTTTGTGGGGACAAACAATATTCAGTTGAGATTTATTAAATACTTAGTTTCCTGTTACTTCAATAGGGAAATTACATTTTCCCTTCCATTCCTGCTTTACTCTGTCCCAACAGCACTGGTTCCTCCTGCCAGCCTCCCTCACACCCATTCTGATACCACATTGAAGCCTCTCTCTCAGGAGGTACTCAGCTTCCTGTTTGATCTCTTGGGAAACAACCCCTTCATTTTGGTTGAATATTTTGAGTACCACCTTATATAATAATCTCATATAATCTCTACCAGGTCACTCTGGTTTTGCTTTTGGAATTTTATTACTTTTGTCCCCTTTCTACAGACTATGATATCAACTTGGAAGCTTCCTGGTGGTTCTCCCCTCTCTCCACTTTGGACCAGAGCCATCGGTGTTGGGTAGGCTCTATCCTGTAGGCTCTACCTCTTGCTCTTTGGCAGTGGTAGGCATTTTTATTCAACAAGCATTTATGCAGGGCTTGTCATATGCCAAAAGTCTACAGTCTGAAGTAACCTTGGGGTCATCTTCAATCTCTGTGTTTTATGGATGAGGAGGGTCAAGCTCAGAAGGGGAAAAGGACTGGTCCCAGGTCACTCAGATGGTTAGTACTGGGCCAGGTTTAGAGCCAGATCTTAGAATCTGTCCTCTTTCCACACTATGATTAATTTTTTGATCTGAGGTTTTGGGTTGCCCCTAGACTTTTATAATATAGGCATACTTCTTACTGTGCTTTGCAGATACAATTTTAAAAAAATATATTGAAGGTTTTTGGCAACCCTGCATTGAGCAAGTCTATTAGTGCCATTTTTCCAAGAGCATTCAGCTGCTTCATGTCATTGTGTCACCTTTTGGTAATTCTCACAATATTTCAGACATTTTATTGTTATTATGTTTGTGTGGTCATCTGTGATATTTGATATTACAGTAATAATTGTATGGGGGTGCCACAACCACACCCATGAAGACAGTGAACTTAATCAATAAATGTGTTGTGTTCCAACTGTTCCATCACCCAGCGGTTCCCCCATCTCCCTCTCTTGAGGCCTCCTGTTCCCAGAGATACAACAATATTGAAATTAGGCCAGTTCATAACCCTACAATCACTTCTAAGTGTTCAAGTGAAAGGAGGAGTCATGTATTTCTCACTTCAAATTAAAAGCTAATGATCAAGTTTAGTAAGAGAGGCTGAAAGCTAGACCTCTTGCACCAAACAGCTAGCTAGATTATGAATACAAAGGAAAAGTTTTTGAAGGAAAGTAAAAGTGCTACTCCAGTGAACACATGAATGATAAGAAAGTGAAACAGCCTTATTGCTGATATGGAGAAAGTTTCAATGGTCTGGATAGAAGATCAAACCAGCCACAACATTCTCTTAATCCAAAACCTAATCTAGAACAAGACCTTAACTCTCTTCAGTTCTGTGAAGGCTGAGAGAGATGAGAAAGTTGCCAAAGAAAATTTTGAAGCTAGCAGAGGTTGGTTTATGAGGCTTAAGAAAAGAAGCCATTTCCATATCAAAAAAAAGCATAAAGTGAAGTAGCAAGTGCTGATGTGGAAGCTGCAGCAAGTTACCCAGAAGATGTAGCTCAGATAATTCATGAAGGTGGCTTCTCTAAACAACAGATTTTCAGTGTAGAAGAAACAGTCTTCTATTGGAAGAAGATGCCTTCTAAAACTTTCATAGCTATAGAAGAGAAGTCAATGTCTGGTTTCCAAACTTCAAAAGACAGGCTGACTCTCTTATTAGGGACTTATTCAGCTGGTGACTTTCAGTTGAAGCCAGTGCTCACTTACCATTCCCCAAATCCTAGGGCTCTTAAAAATTGTGCTAAATCTACCCCGCCTCTGCTTGATGAATGGAACAGGATGACAGGATAATAGAAGATATGTTGTATGACAGCATATCTGTTTACAACATGGTTTACTGAATATTTTATGCCCAGTGTTAGGACTGCTCAGAAAAAAGATTCCTTTCAAAATATTACTGCTTGTTGACAATATACACCTGGTTACCCAAGAGCTCTGATAGAGATGTGCACCGAGATTAATGTTGTTTTCATGCCTACGAACACAGCATACATTCTGCTGCCTATGAATCAATGAGTAATTTTGACTTTTAAGTCTTATTTAAGTCTGTATATATAGCTTCTATGCATAGTGGTTCCTCTGATGGATCTGGACAAAATAAATTGAAAACTTCCTGGAAAAGTTTCACCATCCTAGATGCCATTAAGAACATTCATGATTTATGGGAAGAGGTCAAAATATCATCATTAACAGGAATTTGGAAGAAGTTGATTCCAATCCTCATGGATGACTTTGAGGGGTTCAAGACTTCAGTGGAGGAAGTAACTTCAGTGGAAATAGCAAGAGAACTAGAATTAGAAGTGGAGCCTGAAGATGTGACCAACTGGATGCAATCTCATGGTCAAACTGAAGAGTTGCTTCTTAGGGATAAGCAGAGAAAGTGGTTTTTTGAGATGGGCTGTACTCCTGGTGAAAATGCCATGAAGATTGTTGATGACTACAAAGAATCTATAAGATAACACACTAGTTGATAAAGCAGTGGTGTGGTTTGAGAGGATTTCTTCAATTTTGAATGAAGTTCTCTTGTGGGTAAAATGCTATCAAATAACATCACATAATACAGAGAAATCTCTCATGAAAGAAAGAGTCAATTGATGTGGCAAACTTCTTTGTTGTCTTATTTCAAGAAATTGCCACAGCCACCCCAACCTTCAGCAACCAACACCCTGATCAGTCAGCAGCCATCGACATTGAGATATGACCCTCCACCAGCAAAAGAGATTATGATTGGCTGAGAGCTCAGATGATAGCACTAAAATATTTTTTAGCACTAAAATATTTTTAAATCAAGCTATGTGACTTTTTTTAGACATAATTCTATTGCACACTCAGTAGACTATAGTATAGTGTAAACATAACTTTTATATGCATTGGAAAACCAAAAAGTTCATTTAACTTGCTGTGTTGAGATATTTGTTTTATTGCTGTGGACTGCAGTTGAACCTGCAATAACTCTGAGGTATGTCTATGTTCTTAAATCTCCCCTAAAAGCTTAAGAATGTTAAGTGTCCCCTACCTTTTGTAATCGGGGAACAAGGATGTCTTATTACACACAATGGGTCCAGATTCATACCTTATGTTTCCAACTAGAGAGTCATGATACCTTTTTATATATTAAGAACAGTCCTCATCCATTTGTTTCTCTACTGCTGTAGAGAAATACTTGTGTTTTATCAGAGTTTGGTTTGCTCCTGTAGATAGGTTGGAGCACTTTAGTTACAAAGGAAAGAAGTCACGAAACTTATTCCATATAAATTGACCTATAAATAGAGGTCACTTTTAACATGTATACAACACACCTTTGTCCATCTTTGCAATAGGAAACTATACTTGGGGTATTCTGATCAATATGCTACCTAAATCTGAGTCAGTTCTAGAGTTGGAGAGTTATAAAAAAGTGGACTTGTCTTAAGTGACAGAAATTCCAACAAATAAATTGTTACAGCAATAACCTTCTTTCTAAAATAGTTATTTTACATGTGGATAGGAATGCGTTATAATCTATGGACATGAAGAACCCAGAAAATCTTTCTTTCCTCCTAGAATTTAAGGAAAAACTATAACATTAACCTTAGGAGCTTGACATTCTTTGCCAGGTTATCAGTCTGACTTAAAACACAGGGTGGAGCTTTAAGGAATATAATTTTTCTATTCATTGAAAAAAGCTGTTTATCCAGTCAGAACCACCCTCAGTCGAAAAAAACATTAGCTACTCTACTTTTAAACATAGATAAGTAGTATCTCAGCAGCTCAGAGCTTGCTGAGAAAACTGGATTGCTTACATGGGAAATTACAACTAGGGTTTTAGAATATGAGCTGGAAGCAGTGATATCACCAAGCAACAGAAAACCTGGTATTTGGTTAACTTGGTTCACCTTTATATTTTTTATTCTTCTAGTGAAGTTTTGCCTTTCCTTTCTTTACAAACTTATCTAACTCCTTCAGTTATTGAAAAGCAAAGCCATTTGTTTTTACCATACTGATGAAATAGACCTATACTTAGTTGGAAATGTGAAAAAAGAATGAATACATTCTTTTACTTTAAATAATAATTTAATTGTGTGCCAAAATTATTATTATGAAGTTAATAATCTTTATTTGGAGGCTGCTTTAAATTGTTTTCAGAAATGAAATAATGACATATCCTCAAAACAGAAAATTCTATCATGGCAAATTCTTTCTATGAATCACTGTTATTTCAATTTTAATTACTGCTTTGAAAAGAACAAGTACTTATTCCATACCAGTTCCTTCTTCACCTTATCTTAGGAACTCCTAAAAGTTTCAATCATTCTTAAAACCAAAAATATGAAAAAAAATATTTCTGAATATAATATTCAGATTGTTTTATACCAAAGTAGTAAGAAGGAACGTATGAATCACTTTTGCTTTCTTTGGATGTCTTCCATAAAAACATAAGAAAGATTTGTGCCTACAAGGAAAATTTCTATTGGACTATGTTTAGTATTGTTGACAAATCTTGATGTGTGTTTAACTGATTAGTAAACTTAATGTTCCATACAGCAACTTCCATGTTCTAGAATAGACTGTGGCAGAGTATGGAAACAGTAAACATGAAATATTCTCATGGTGCATATGCCTCAGGAAGCAGAATTCCCTTTGGCAATAATGGACATTTCTTGGTATAAGTTTTCAGGACACCAGAGTTTGATTTTGAGCATTCAAAATATCAATTTGTTCTGAATTTGTGTGTGTGTGTGTGTGTGTGTGCGTGTGTGTGTGTCCCAAATGGATATTATTGTTATGATTGTTATGATATCAAGGTACCAAGTGGGTCTTCCAGAAAAATTGAATTGATACCAACTAAGTCAGAGCCCATTAGCATCTAAAGAACAAATAATTCTCATCAGTGACTGTGATAAGGGCTGTGTCCTAATTGTTCAGATAGATTTGTCAATGTGATACCTAGCTGGAGGCTTTTTTTCTCTTCTTGATTTGTTACTCTATCAAATAATTCTGGTTAAAGCCAGAATAATTTAGAATTCAGAATAAATCACTTTTGGTAATATTGACATCTTACTCTGGTACCTGGCTTAGTGGTGTGATACCTGTCTGAATAAATATTGACCAAAAAGATTGTTAGTTATTCGTTAAGCTTTTATAAAACTAGCTAAATGCTCTTTTGCAAAAAACAAACAAATATATTTCTTAAGCACAGGGAACGTGACATAAAATGCAATACAAAAACTTGGTTTTCATATAATGAACATATTAAGCTGAGTCTTAAATATATGAAGTATAGTATTAGCACAATGCTAACAATAATTTAAGTATATCAAATATGGTATGTATGCTTATTAAGCTTCTGTAATTCATAACAGGTTCCCCTGTGCTTCACATATTCACTGCATCTTTATTTCTATCATTTCAAGCATATTTTTTCCTAAACTATCTGCTGGAGAAAAGTGTTCATACTTGTCTGTTTTCTGTTCTGTTCTTTGTATGTTTACTAAATACTTAAACTATGAATTAGGTATGGTTTTTAGTATGAAATAGAGTAGCTTATAGAGTACAAAAACGTTCCTAAGCAATTATATAGAATTTTTTTTATTAAGTGACATTGAAGAAGCACAGAACTGGAAAGAGATTAGTAAAAAAGCCATATTAAAATTAAAAAATAATTTTCCAAAATTTCTGAATTTCTGAAACAGGTTTTTTAGAAGCGAAGTATAACATATTACTGAATCATACTTGTTGGTTTTTCTAATGAGATTTGAGACAAGATTAAATTCAAATTAGTAAGAAAGACAAAACTAGATGATCTGAGTGGGTCATTAACTTAAGCCAGCTATGACCCTGTTTGCCCATTTCCTCCTGTGTGAGTCACTATTTCCTTGACACACTGAATTTCTCCATCCCAAATTTTCCTTTCTTCATCCATTGGGCCCAGTCTCTCACCCGTCTTTTGAAGTCAAGCTCAAATGCCACCTTAATTTGAAGGCTTTGCTGTTTTCTTGAGCTGAATATGAACTGTCCTTCCCTCACATTTCTGGAGGCCCTTGTTATACCCCTCTTGAGCACTCTAAGTTCTTCCTGTATTACTATATTTTTGCTTCCTACACATATTCCCACTTCTACTTTGCAGTTTCCTTCATGAGAAGAGTTGTTTCCTATTCACCTTTGTGTCCCTGGTAAGGACTGAGTTGTTTAGACGTTGATTGAATTCAAGTTCAGGACATGTTTGTATTTTAAGGGCTCTCTTCCAGGGAATAGTAGTATCACAGGATGTCTGAGTCTCTACATTCAAGAACTCTTGGAGATGAGATACGTGAAAGCACTTTTGGTCATTTTGGAGACTGGAAGACGCCAGAGCATAAGCCAAGAAAGGAAGATGTAAACGTGATCCTTTCTTATCTGGTAAAGCAAAAGAAGACAAAGTGGGTAGCATGGGTGTGGGAATTAAAACTGAGCTGGGGGCTTAGGAAAAGAGTGGGAAAGAAGAAGGGAAAAATTTTATTGAAGACCTATGTGTCAGAAATTTCACGTACATCATTTTGTGTAAATCAGTAATAATGGTAATCATACTCCTCACCTTCATGGAAATATCTCATACTTTTTATAAATGATTTCACATTATTATCTCATTCAATTTTCCCAGCTGTTATGTAAGTAGTGTATGGATTATATCCTTCCTTTGACAGAAACTAAGACATAAAAAGGCAACATGATTTGTTCAACGTTACATATTGAGTCAAAGACATAAGACTTGAATATAAACACTCTATTTCTTGTTTACTCTCCTTGTACTATATATTTACATGTTATAAACACAACAATGCAGTTTTATAATTGTTTTAACACGTTTGTCTTTTAAATCCATTAAGAGCTTTTTATTTCTTCATGTGGATCAACAATGAATTTATTTTGTGTAAAACTTCTATGAATTATAATGAAAGTGTGAAATTTTTGTGTATTAAACATCAAAAATACTATAATTTATAAGTTTTGAGTAAATACATATTGCTAATCATAACTTATTAACCTCTCGTTTGTGACTCTAACTAATAACAGAGTGGGGACAAAGTGGACATTGAGAAGTAGATATAAATTTCATGGGTAATGGAGAAAGGTTTCTTGGTCTTCTGCTCATTTTAACATTGGCCTAAGCAGAAGATGACAGTGGACTCTCCTTGGACTGGTGTCCTCTTGACATAGAGAATATGCTCAGAGCTCCTTTTTACTTGAGAACATAGGGCTGCCTAACAGACATGCGTTGAAAGAAATATCTCAGAAATTCTGGAGAATTCCTAGAAGAATGAGAAGATCTAGGATGTTTTAGTTAAGAGCTCACAAGCTGGTTGGACCACTGGCTGATCATTTGATTTTTCTAAGCTCTTGTAGCTATGTTAATCTAGGTATCCCACCAATCAGGAAGCTTTGGGAATGACTGGGATTGGGATGTAACCTGAGTTATCTTCAGAATGCCTAAAGTACACACCTGTGCACAGTTGTGCTGACCTTTCCATTAAACTGCTTCAAGCAGTATCACAGTCGTCTAAGAGCCTGTTCTTATGGCACTGGAGTGATCAGGGGAATTTATGTCTGAAGAAACAGACAACTATAGTGATTCTACAGGTAACATCTATATGTTTCCTTTAGAGGTAAAATCTTTGCTCTAAAATCCCTCTAAAACATTTTACTCATTCTAAAACTTAGTAGTGGAAAGAAAGGTAATGTGTTAATTTGCTGGATTTTGGGGAGAATAAAATGTGAAAGAAGAATCATCCTTTAAAAACTACTTAGAATCTTAACCCATATTATTGCTTTATGAACCTACGGCTGGAGGTACCACCTCTCCTTGGCTGCTTCAGCAACAGGAAATGGGCTATTGGCAGAAACAGCACTGAAATAACTTAAGTGACTAGAAAGTGCTTGAGAAGTGTGCATATTACTTCTGCCTTGTGACTCATTATCTCTCTGCAGAAAGCAAGTTGGGAATCTGGCAGACTGTCAGGCTTTTAAAATGTGAAAGCAAAGAACTTCTTCAGTCAATTTTATGATATATTCTGGCCTGTAGTCACATGCATGGCATTATGAAAAGCATAACTGACATCAGCCAATGTTGGAGAGTGAATAAAAAGTAGCAATAGAAATAACTTTAAAAAGACAGCTCTAGGAGACATTCTATTATTTGTTCATAACAAATATTGAATCAGCAGCTACTGTGAACCAGAATAACTTCCTGAGTGATGGGGAATTAGTAGTAAGAAAAACAAAGCCCCTGTCCTCTTAGAGATTATAGTCTAACAGAGAAGACAGACAATAAATAAAAAACTGTATGATGACTAACATATAGTCAAAATATTGCTATATTTTGAGTCAGAGAAATGACTTGCTAAAGTGACTCAGACTTGGCAGATGTAATCAAAATCATAGCTGTCTGTTTCTCAGTCAGTTCACTAAATGAACTATTTGAGCCTCTGAACTTGAACTACTGAAGTAATATGGGTATCTTTTGTGCGACTTATCTGGAAAAAATTTTATTTTCTTCCATGTTCATGAATAAGTGTGTGTGTCTGAGAAAAAGAGGGTACATACATACACCTGTATGAATCTCACAAACATAATGATAAGGGGAAAAGACACTCCATCCCACTTTCTATTTATGTAAGTTCAAAAATAACCAAAACTAAGTTATATTATTTAGGAATGCATGAGTTGATAAACTACAAGAGAAACAATAAAATGATTATCACAAAACTCAGGACAATGATTACCTCTAGGTATATAATTCTTTCTTTTTAATTAAGGTATCATTGATATACAATCTTATGAAGGTTTCACATGCACAACATTGTGGTTATTACAATCACCCATATCATCAAGTCCCCACCACACCCCATTGTAGTCACTGTCAGTCATTGTAATAAGATGCTATAGAATCACTACTTGTCTTCTCTGTGCTATAGTGCCTTCCCTGTGAGCCCCCCTACATTATATGTGCTAATTGTAATGCCCCTTAATCCTCTTCTCCCTCCCCACCTACTCTCCCCAACCCCTTCCCTTTGGTAACAACTAGTCTCCTTTTGGAGTCTGTGAGTCAGCTGCTGTTTTGTTCCTTCAGTTTTGCTTCATTGTTATACTCTGCAAATGAGTGAAATCATTTTAGTACTTGTCTTTCTCCACCTGGCTTATTTCACTGAGCATAATACCCTCTAGCTCCATCCATACTTATTGACATTGTAGGCTTTAGATTTATGGTTATCAAAGGTTCAAGGGCAGCTTCTTTACTATCTAACCGCCTAACTTAACTTGCTTGGTACACTATTTCAAACACAATCTAAAGGTTCTCTTTTTTTTCTCCTTTCTTTTTCTTCCTCCTCCACTCTTTATATGTTAGGTGTCATATTCTGTACTCTTTGTGTATCCCTTGAGTGACTTTGTGGGTAGTTGATTTAATTTTGTATTTGCTTAGAAATTAATTGGTCTACTTCCTTTACTGTAGTTTTATTTTCTCTGGTGACAGCTATTTAGCCTTAGGAGCACTTCCATCTAGAGCAGTCCCTCTAAGATACACTGTAGAGATGGTTTGTGGGAGGTAAATTCCCTCAACTTTTGCTTATCTGGATATTGTTTAATTCCAGCTTCAAATTCAAATGATAATCTTGCTGGGTAGAGTATTCTTGGTTCAAGGCCCTTCTGTTTTATTGCATTAGATATATCATGCCACTCCCTTCTGGCCTGTAAGGTTTCCTTTGAGAAGTCTGATGATAGCCTGCTGGTTTTTCCTTTGTATGTGATTTTTTTTCTCTCTCTCTAGCTGCTTTTAATGCTGTCCTTGTCCTTGATTTTTTCCATTTTAATTATTATCTATCTTGGTGGTGTCTTCCTAGGGTCCCTTGTGTAGGGAGATCTGTGTACTTCCTTGGCCTGAGAGACTATTTCCTTCCCCAGATTGGGGAAGTTTGCAGTAATTATTTCCTCAAAGATACTTTCTATCATTTTTTTCTCTCTCTTCTTCCTCTGTTACACCTATAATGTGAATATTTTTCTGTTTTGATTGGTCACACTGTTCTCTTAATATTCTTTCATTCCTAGAGATCCTTTTTTCCTCTGTGCCTCAGCTTCTTTGTATTCCTCTTCTCTAATTTCTGTTTCATTTACCATCTCCTCTACCTCATCTAATCTGCTTTGAAAGTCCTCCATTGTATGTTTCATTACAGATACTGTATTTTTTCAGCTTCTATCTGTTTCTTCAAGTCCTCCCTGAGGTCTTGGATATTTTTCTGTAGCTCTATGAGCATGTTTATTATTTTATTTTGAAAGCTTTATCAAGACAATTGGTGATTTCAGTTTCACTTAGCCCTCTTTCTAGTGTTTGAGGGATTCTGGCTTGTACAAGATTCTTTTGATGTTTCATATTTCCAATGATTACTATGAAATAATAACTTTGTGTAGGCACCCTCTAGTGCCCAGAAGCTCTACTCTCTGGAACTGCCCAGCACCTGGAGTGATGGCAAGTGTCACAGGTGCTGGTGCCTGTCAGGAGGAAAGAGCTCTTCCCTGCTTCCTGGCAGCAGTGCCTGCTTCCACTGCCAGGGCCAGTGGGCTTTGCTCACAGGGAGGAGCTTCTGCATTATGTCCTGTAGCTGCTGTAGGTGGGGCTGCCCTCCAGCTGGCCTGGTGCAATGGCGGGGGCAGCAGGTTTGTGAACTGGTGCCTGCTGGGAGGAAGGAGTGGTAGATTGCATATTCCAGTGGGGGGCCTCGGTGCTGCATTACCAGCCAGGGGGATGGAGTGCCTGAAGGTCCTGAAAATTCTCAACCTGCTGGGATGAGTGTGCTGGGATGATTTTGTCCATCTGTCCTTTGTCCTGAGCAGGAAGTTCTGTGTAATCCTTGCCTCTTTAGCACTCCTCTCACTGTTGGGAAGTCTTTCAAAATGTCCACCTTTCTTTTGTCCCGGAGCAACTGGTTGTGGATACCTGTTCTCCATAAGCAGCTGGAATCTCAGCCTCTCTGAGTATTCCACCTGTCTTTGCTTCCCAACCTCTAGTCTCCCGAGTACCATGTAATGTGTGTTTGCACTCCCAGAGTAGATCTGGGCATTCAGCAATGGTGGCTTCTACTCCCAGAGGTGGGCATTTAGCAGTTCTGGGCTTCTACTCCCTCCCTGCTCCATTTATCTTCCTCTTGCCTGTGAGTTGGGGTCAGGGGAGGGCTTGGGTCCCACTGGATCACGGCTTTGCTACCTTACCCTTTTCCATGAGGTCTTCTCGTTTCCCTAGATTAGGCTGTCTGTCGCAGTCTTCTTTCCAGTTGCTCTTTCAGGATTAGTTGTATTCGCTGTATTTTCATGTTACATGTGGTTTTGGGAAGAGGTTTCTGCCTCACTTCTCACACCACCATCTTGTTTAATCCTCAAGAAGATAACTCTTTAGTATTCCATTGTATTGCTGTACCATAATGTATCTCCTCTACTTTTGATGGACACTGAGTTGTTTTGAATTGTTGGCTATTACAAATGATGCTGCTATGAACATTATTGTACATGTATCTTGATACACTTATACAATATTTGGGATATAAACTTATGACTGAAATTGCTCTGTCATAGGGTTAGATCATGCCAAACGTTTCCAAAGCAGTTCTACCAAATTTTAATCTCATATTTCCATACTCCACATTTTTGTCAACATTATATTATCAAGCTTTTCACTTTTTAAAAGTGTTTGGGGGTATATAGTTATTTTCTTTTTGTTGTTTTCATTCATCACATGTGCTAAATTATTAATAATTGAATACTACTTTATTATTTATTGGCCTTTTGTATTTCATCCTCTGAAGTTCCTACCCATCTTTTGCTCATTTTTCTATTAAGTTGCTGGTCATTTTCTTTCTGTAGTACTTATTTATATATTCTAGGTGCTAGTAATTCAATGTTAAAGGTGTTAGTAGTACTCTCTATGGCTATGTCATCCCTATCTTTATTGAGTCTTTTGATGAACAAAATTTCTTATTTTTGTTTCTTAATGACTAGTACTTTTTGTACAATTGGTTAATAAATCCACTCTTGGACATGATAAAGGCTTTATAATTTTACCTTTCATTTTATGTCTTTCTACTTGGAATTGATTTTTGTTTCTGATATGAAATAGAGGTTGAGGTTTTCTTTTTTCTTTTTAATGGACTTATTGCCATATATTGAAAAGAATCTAACCTATTCATTTGTCTGTTTTGTAGTAGTATTGATAAAATACTGAGAAAAATATCCTAAAATCTCCTGCTATGATTGTGAATTTGTCTATGTCTCTCTGAAGTTCAATAAACTTACATTTTAAATTTTGTTAAGTTCATATCATTAAAATAAATTTATCTTCCTGGTTAATTAGACCTTTTATCATTATAAAGTGACCCTCTTTATTGCTAATAAAACTTTTTGCTTTGATTTCTGTTTTCAGAGACCACCTTTAACTCCTTTCTTTTGATTAATATTTATATGCTATAACTTTTTCCATCCTTTGGTTTACCTTTTTTCTATCCGTTCCTTGGGGATATATATATAGTATATAGTTGGATTTCATTTTTTATCCAGTATGACAATTTTTGTCTTTCACAGGCACATTTAGTCCATTTATATTTAATATAGTTGTCAATATATTTGAGTTCATGTATGTCTTAGTCTGCTATACCAAAGGCCATAGACTGGATAACTTAAACAGCTTTATTTCTCACAGTTCTGGAAGCTGGGATGTTCAACTTCAAAGTGCTGGCTGCTGTGGTTCCTGGTGAGAGCCCTCTGTCTGGCTTGAATATGGCCACCTTCTCATAGTCTCCTCACAGGGTGGAGAGAGCTAACTCTGGTCTCTCTTTTCTTATAGGACACTAATCCCATCTTATGACCTCATCTAAATCTGACTACCTCCCAGAGACCCTACTTCAAATACCATCATATTAGGGGTTAGGACTTAAACATGAATTTTGGGAGGACACATTCTGTCCATAACCATACACATCACCTTGTATTATACTTTCTCACTTCCCCTATGTCTATTTTTCTTCTCTTTATTGTTTGATTTTGGATTGGCCAATTTTCCTTATTGGATTTTTCCTTCCTTTACTATTTGCAAAGTAACACATGCTATCTCTACTCTGTTTAAATTGCAGCATGCATACTTATTCAAGTTTAAAACTCATTAATATTTCACCCTTTTTCAACACAGTACAAGAAGCCTACAATGCTTCAACTCTCAGATAGCATTCATTATAACTATAATTTTCTCATTTTATTAACCCCACAAGACTTTATTATTATTGCTTTATATAACCCGTCATCCCCCCCAAAGTTCTTTATTCTTTGTCTCTTCTTCCATCTGGCTCACTTTTTCTTTTCTCTGAAGTAGGTACTTAATATTTTAGTGAGATCCTACTGGTGGCAAGCTCTTGGGTTTTTTACTTGTTTTGCCTGAAAGTGTCTTTATTTCACCATTTTACTTGAGCATATTGTCACTAGATATAGAGTTCTGTGTTGATAGTTATTTTCTTTCATTGTGTCTCTCAATGATCTCTATTTTTGCTTTCTGTAAATCTGACTTGATGTATATTAAAAATTTTCACTCTATACTCAGTGTATCAAATAGTCTTTAATATTTTCAATTTTCAGGTTCTCTGTGCTGCATCTGAATATTTTATTTTGACTTACATTCTAGTTTGCCAATATCTTTTTCAGCTGTGTCTAATCTGATGTCAACTTTACCCATTGAGTTTTACATTTTATTTATTGTGCTTTTCACTTCCAGATTCAATTTGCATCATTTTTGAATCTGCTAGGTAACTTAAAAAAAAATTCTTCACATTTATTTTTGTTTGGTTTTTATTTCAAAAAACAGTAAGCACAGTTGTTTTATAATCTGGGACTAATATAAACATCTGAAGACTTTGTGGGTTTATTTCTGTTGTCTGTTGATTATAAAGTTATTTGTGTTTTTTAAATTTTTATTTTGGTATTATTAATATACAATTACATGAGCAACATTATGGTTACTAGACTCCCCCTATTATCAAATCCCCACCACATACCCCATTGCAGTCACTGTCCATCAGCGTGGTAGGATGTTATAGAATCACTACTTGTCTTCTCTGTGTTATACTGCCTTCCCCGTATCCCCCCACTCCACCCGCACCCTTGCCACATTATGTGTGCTAATTGTAATAGCCCTTTTACCCCCTTATCCCTCCCTTCCCACCTATCTTCCCCAGTCCCTTTCCTTTTGGTAACTGTTAGTCCATTCTTGGGTTCTGTGAGTGTGCTGCTGTTTGGTTCCTTCAGTTTTTTCTTTGTTCTTATACTCCACAGAAGATGAAATCATTTTATACTTGTCTTTCTCTGCCTGGCTTGTTTCACTGAGCATAATACCCTCTAGCTCCATCCATCTTGTTGCAAATGGTGGGATTTGTTTTCTTCTTATGGCTGAATAGTATTCCATTGTGTATATATACCACTTTTTCTTTATCCATTCATCTACTGAGGGACACTTAGGTTGCTTCCATTTCTTGGCTATTGTAAATAGTGCTGTGATAAACATAGGGGTGCATATGTCTTTTTCAAACTGTGCTGCTGCATTCTTAGGGTAAATTCCTAGGAGTGGAATTCCTGGGTCAAATGGTTTTTCTATTTTCAGTTTTTTGAGGAAGCTCCATACTGCTTTCCACAATGGTTGTAATAATTTACATTCCCACCAGCAGTGTAGGAGGGTTCCTCTTTCTCCACATCCTCGCCAAGATTTGTTGTTGTTTGTCTTTTGGATGGCAGCTATCCTAACTGGTGTGAGGTGATACCTCATTGTGGTTTTTATTTGCATTTCTCTGATGACTAGTGACGTGGAACACCTTTTCATATGCCTGTTGGCCATCTGAATTTCTTCTTTGGAGAAGTGTCTGTTCATCTCTGCCCATTTTGTACTTGGCTTATTTGCTTTTTGTTTGTTGAGGTGCATGAGCTGTTTATATAATTTAGATGTCAACCCCTTATCAGATATGTCATTTATAAATATATTCTCCCATACTGTAGGATGTCTTTTTGTTCTACTGATAGTATCCTTTGCTGTACAGAAGCTTTTTAGTTTGATATAGTCCCATTTGTTCATTTTTGCTTTTGTTTCCCTTGCCTGGGGAGATATGTTCATGAAGTTGCTCATGTTTATGTCCAAGAGATTTTTGCCTATGTTTTTTTCTAAGAGTTTTGTGGTTTCATGACTTACATTCAGGTCTTTGATCCATTTCGAGTTTACTTTTGTGTATGAGGTTAAACAGTAATCCAATTTCATTCTCTTACATTTAGCTGTTCACTTATGCCAACACCAGCCTGTTGAAGAGGCTGTCATTTCTCCATTGTATATCCATGGCTCCTTTATCGTATATTAATTGACCATATATGCTTGGGTTTATATCTGGGCTCTCTATTCTGTTCCACTGGTCTATGGGTCTGTTCTTGTGCCAGTACCAAATTGTCTTGATTACTGTGGCTTTGTAGTAGAGCTTGAAATCAGGGAGTGTAATTCCCCCTGCTTCATTCTTCCTTCTCAGGATTGCTTTGGCTATTCGGGGTCTTCTGTGGTTCCATATGAGTTTTAGAATTATTTGCTTTAGTTCATTGAAGAATGCTGTAGGTATTTTGATAGGTATTGCTTTAAATCTGTCGATTGCTTTAGGCAGGTTGGTCATTTTGACAACATTAATTCTTCCTAGCCAAGAGCATGGGATGCATTTCTATTTGTTAGTGTCCTCTTTAATTTCTCTTAGGAGTGTCTTGTAGTTTTCAGAGTATAGGTCTTTCACTTCCTTCGTTAGGTTTATTCCTAGGTATTTTATTCGTTTCGTTCTGATTGTGAATGGAATTGTTTTCCTGATTTCTCTTTCTGCTAGATCACCGTTAGTTTATAGGAATGCAACAGATTTCTGTTTATTAATTTTGTATCCTACCACTTTGCTGAATTCAGATATTAGATCTAGTAGTTTTGGAGTGGATTCTTTAGGGTTTTTATGTACAAAATCATGTCATCTGCAAACAGGGAAAGTTTGAGTTCTTCCTTGCCAATTTGGATGCCTTTTATTTCTTTGTCTTGTCTGATTGCCATGGCTAGGACCTACAGAACTATGTTGAATAAAAGTGGGGAGAGTGAGCATCCTTGTCTTGTTCCCGATCTTAAAAGAAAAGCTTTCAGCTTGTCGCTGTTAAGTATAATGTTGGCTGTGGGTTTGTCTTATATGGCCTTTATTATGTTGAGGTACTTGCCCTCTATACCCATTTTGTTGAGAGTTTTTATCAGGAATGAATGTTGAATTTTCTTGAATGCTTTTTTAGCATCTGTGGAAATGATCATGTGGTTTTTGTCTTTCTTTTTGTTGATGTAGTGGATGATGTTGACGGATTTTCGAATGTTGTACCATCCTTGCATCCCTGGGATGAATCCCACTTGATCATGATGGATGATCTTTTCGATGTATTTTTGAATTCAGTTTGCTAATATTTTGTTGAGTATTTTTGCATCTATGTTCATCAGAGATATTGGTCTGTAATTTTCTTTTTTTGTGGTGTCTTTGCCTGGTTTTGGTATTAGAGTGATATTGGCCTGGTAGAATGAGGTCGGGAGTATTCCCTCCTCCTCTACTTTTTGGGAAACTTTAAGGAGGATGGGTATTAGGTCTTCACTAAATGTTTGATAAAATTTAGCAATGAAACCATCTGGTCCAGGTGTTTTGTTCTTACGTAGTTTTGGGATTACCAATTCAATTTCTTTGCTTGTTATTGGTCTATTCAGATTTTCTGTTTCTTCCTGGGTCAGCCTTGGAAAGTTGTATTTTTCTAGAAAGTAGTCTATATCTTCTAGGTTATCCAGTTTGTTACCATATGATTTTTCATAGTATTCTCTCATAATTCTTTGTATTTCTGTGGTGTCTGTAGTGATTTTTCCTTTCTCATTTCTGATTCTGTTTATGTGTGTAGACTCTCTTTTTTTCTTGATAAGTCTGGCTAGGGGTTTATCTATTTTGTTTATTTTCTCAAAAAACCAGCTCTAGCTTTCATTGATTCTTTCTATTGTTTTATTCTTCTCAATTTTATTTTTTCTGCTTTAATCTTTATTATGTCCCTCCTTCTATTGACTTTGGGCCTCATTTGTTCCTCCTTTTCTAGTTTCATTAACTGTTAGCTTAGAGTGTTCATTTTGGGATTGTTATTCTTTCCTGAGGTAGGCCTGTATTGCAATATATTTCCCTCTTAGCACCGCCTTCACTGCATCCCACAGATTTTGTGGTGTTGAATTATTGTTGTCATTTGTCTCCATATATTGCTTGATGTCTGTTTTTATTTGGTCATTGATCCATTGATTATTTAGGAGCAGGTTATTAAACCTCCATGTGTTTGTGTGCTTTGTTGTTTTCTTTGTGTAATTTATTTCTAGTTTCATACCTTTGTGATCTGAGAAGCTGGTTGGTACAATTTCAACCATTTTGAATTTACTGAGGTTCTTTTTGTGGCCTAATATATGATCAGTTCTTAAAAATGTTCTATGTGCACTTGAGAGGAATGTGTATCCTGTTGCTTTTGGATTGAGTGTTCTGTAGATGTCCATTAGGTCCTTCTGTTCTAATATGTTGTTCAGCGCCTCTGTCTCCTTACTTATTTTCTGTCTGGATGATCTGTCCTTTGGAGTGAGTGGTGTGCTGATGTCTCCTAAAATGAATGCATTGCATTCTATTTCCCCCTTTAATTCTGTTAGTATTTGTTTCACATATGTAGGTGATCCTGTGTTGGGTGCATAGATATTTATAATAGTTATATCCTCTTGTTGGACTGACCCTTTTATCATTACGTAATTTCCTTCTTTGTCTCTTGTGACTTTTTTTGTTTTGAAGTCTATTTTGTCTGATGCACGTACTGCAACTCTTGCTTTTTTCTCACTATTAGTTGCATGAAATATCTTTTTCCATCCCTTATTTATAGTCTGTGTATGTCTTTGGGTTTGAAGTGAGTCTCTTGCAGGCAGCATATAGATGGGTCTTGTTTTTTATCCATTCATTAACTCTGTGTCTTTTGATTGGTGCATTCAGACCATTTACATTTAGGGTGATTATCGATAGGTATGTACTTATTGCCATTGCAGGCTTTAGATTCATGGTTACCAAAGGTTCAAGGGCAATTCCCTTAGTATCTGTCTATTTTAACTTAATTCGTATACTGTTACAAACACAACCTAAAGGTTCTTGTTTTTTCCTCCTTTTTCTTCCTCCTCCATTCTTTGTATGTTATGAATCATATTCTGTACTCTTTGTCTTCCCTTGGGTGACATCTATTTAGACTTTGGAATACTTCCATCTATAGGAGTCTCTCCAAAATGCTTTGTAGAGGTGGTTTGTGCGAGGTAAATTCTCTCAGCTTTTGCTTTTCTGAAAATTGTTTCAAATTTAAATCATAACTTGCCAGATAGAGTATTCTTGGTTCAAGGCCCTTCTGCTTCATTGCATTAAATATATCATGCCACTCCTTTCTGGCCTGTAAGGTTTCTGTTGAGAAGTCTGATGATAGCCTGATGGGTTTTCCTTTGTATGTGATCTTTTTTCTCTCTCTAGCTGCTTTTAACAGTCTGTCTTTATCCTTGATCTTTGCCATTTTAATTATTATATGTCCTGATGTTGCCTTCCTTGGGTCCCTTGTGTTGGGAGATCTGTGCACCTCCATGGTTTGAGAGACTATCTCCTTCCCCAGATTGGGGAATTTTTCAGCAATTACGTCCTCAATGACAATTTCTACCCCTTTGTCTCTCTTCTTCTTCTTCTGGTACCCCTATAGTGCGAATTGTTGTGTTTGGATTGGTCATACAGTTCTCTAAATATTCTTTCAGTCTTAGAATTCCTTTTTTCTTTCTGTGCCTCAGCTTCTTTGTATTCCTCTACTCTAATTTCTATTCCATTTACCATCTCTTCTACTACATCTAATCTGCTTTTAAATTCCTCCATTGTATGTTTCATTTCAGATATGGAATTTCTTAATGATTGAATCTCCAACTTAAATTCATTCCTGAGTTCTTGAATATTTTCTGTACCTCCCTAAGCATGTTTATAATTTTTATTTTGAACTCTCTTTCAGGAAGATCGCTGAGTTCGGTTTCATTTGGCCCTCTTTCTGGGGTTTGTGAGATTTTGGTCTGAACCATGTTCTTTTGTGGTTTCATATTTGTGTGTGGTGCCCACTAGTGTGCAGAAACTCTAGTCTCTGGAGCTGCTCAGCCCCTAGAGTGAGATTGGGGGTTGTAGGCGAACAGAGCTGGTGCCTGGGGGCAGGAAAGATCTGTTTCCTGATTCCTGTCTGCGGTGCCTGTCTCCAGTGTCAGAGCCAGTGGGCCAAGCACACACGTTTAAACCTCTGTGCTTTGCGTCTCTAGCTGTTGTAGCCTGCGCCTCCCTCTGGCTGGCCTGATGCCTGTGCAGTAACTGCAGGTTTGTGAGCAGGTTCCTGCATGCCAGTAGGTAGGCTCTGCAGGCTGTGTGTCACAGTGGGGGGCCTCAGAGCTGAGTAGGCTGCCAGGGGGATGGAGCCCCTGAAGCTCCCCAAAGTTCCCAACCAGCTCAGCAGACAACCTTGTCCAGCGCTCCCTTCTCCTGCACAGCAAGCTCCATGCAAACCCTGCCCCTTCAGCAGCCCTCTGGCTGCTAGGAAGCCTCTCAGACTGCCTGTCTTTCCTCTGACCCCGAGCGGCTGGGTGTGTATCTCCTCCTCCACAAACGTCCGGAATGTCAGTTTCTCAGGCAGTCCGCCTATTCGAGCTCTCCCACATCCAGAGCACCACACACTATACGATTCTGCTCACAAAGCAGATCTCCAGGGCTAGGTGTTCAGCAGCTCCAGGCTTTCACCCCCTCCCCCGCTCCGTTTCTCTTCCTCCCACAGGTGAGCTGGGGTGGGGGAAGGGCCTGGGTCCTGCCAGATTAAGGCCCTTCTATGCTACCCTGTTTCGTGAGGTCTGCTCTGTTGGTGAGGTCCACTTGCAGTCTGGTTCAGCATTCTTTCTTGTTGCTGTTCCAAGATTAGTTGTATTAATTAACTATATTTTTGTAGTGTTTGTGGTTTTGGGAGGAGCTCTCCGTCTCACCTCTTACACCACCATCTTCCTAGTGTATCTATTTATTTCATGTTGTCTTGTTTCTTTATGCAATTTGTGTTTCTTTTTTAATTGTCAGCTTCATATTTTCTTTGGAAAATTACCTGTGACAATTCTTTGAGTAAAAAAGGTTAATTCCAACAGAGGTCTGTTGTTATTTTTCGCTGCCTTGGAACACCTACAGATTGATTCCATTTTAGATTACTTCACATACACTACAAATTCATATGAGGGCATTTTTCGCCATCTTTCAGCTCAGTGTCAAGGTGACATTTTTAAGGGTAAGGTGGCTTTCATTCTAAGAGTGTAGCCCTTTGGAGTTCCCGCTTAATGAAATTATGGTTCCCTATTTGGCTCCTCATCTCCAGCAGCCTCTGGACTGTCTTCTTTCCCTCTTGCTCCTTGAACTTGCTAAGTTGGTACATATTTTTGAAGCTATAGAGGCTTTAGTAGAATCCTTCTCTCTCTGGGTTCCCACTTCCACATAGATTTTGGCCTGGTATTTCTTCACTGCTTTGCTATCTTTCCAGTGTGTTTAAGGAAATAATCTTTAAACTTTGTATCCATAATTTTTAGTTGTTTTGAGAGACAGAGAGAAAGAGAGGTGAAAACAAGAGATGAATCTCTCATACTTTTGGAATTAGAGCTAACAGGGAAACTTTTACTTACACATTTATCTTTGCAGTTTTATACCACTACCGTCATGGCAGATATGAGGCAAACCTTTATTTTGAGTGTTAGGTTTCTCTTCCCTAGTCTTTTACTCTCTCCTCCAAATCTATGCAGAATGCAAAAGATATTTGACAATGAACTCACAATTTGTTCAGTCTCTTTGTGAAAAGTCCATTCTGTGAGAAAAGAAATTCATGAGCATTTCTGTCTCACATATGTTTCATGGAATTTGCAAGTATAAAATCCAGGGTAATTTATCTTTGGCTTGATCCAAGAAGACAGAACTCCAGGAGGAAGGAAGATAAGCCCCAGACATCTATTCCAAGTGATGAGCTTGTTCTGTAACACATACTCATTTTATCCCCAAACTCCCCAGAGAAAAAAAGGAATCTCATCTCTCTCTCTCTCTGGATGGAGATAACAGTTTAGGGTGGGTCATGCAGTAGACTGTGTGTCCTTGCTGTCTGCTATTCCCCCATTTGTCATTCTGTGTGATTAGTCTGACCCATTGGAGAAAGACCATTTTTTATCACAACTTTTCCTCAACTATCCTATAAATTCTCAAGCTGATAATCTTTAAGTACCCCATGTAATAGAGATTCCAATAGTGTATTCTACCTATAGTTTTTATTTGTTGACCATGATGACTTGTGGATAGAAAGTATGCACTAAATCATGTTTTTTTTTCTTACACTTCAGGCCCAGAAATAGGCTATTTTACCAGTGATTATTATCTTCTATCTTCTTGCATTGTGGCAAAAGTCACCCTTGATGAGCAGTTTAATTTTGTTCCTATCAATAACCTGTAGATGATATGAGGGAGGAGGAGAGATATCATCTCTAGCTACCTAACTGCTTTATGCCCTTGTGATAAATGGATGAATTCTCGTTATTTTTTTCTTTTGTAGCATCTGTTGTTAAGTTCAATGGGAAGTCTTTTATTCTACTATAACTTTAAAGAATTTTCTCCTTCTTTATAGAAGTTAATTTTTGTTTTATATAATGATGAAAACTATCATCTTCCTCACCTTTTATTCATTTACTGTGCTATCGCCTGAACTCTGCAGATGGAAAGGCAAGATGAAGTCACTTATTTTTATACGTAGGCTGAGTAAATATGATCCTCATTTCCCATTTCTGATTGTGAAGCTGTTCTTATATTTTCCAGGAGGTGGGGGAATAGGGCTGGCATGATAATGAAATGCATAACCTATGAAACTGAAAGAAAATAAGGAGTTGCTCCACTGTAATTAGAGTGTCGTGTAGCTCACTGGTCTTTTTTTTTTTTTTTTAATGCCTCGTGTTGAGCAATAAAATACAACTATGGCTAGAAAGAAATATTAGAAACCTCAAGCTGATAACCTTCAAACTCAATTCATGTTCTTGTTTGCTTCCAGACTCTCTTTTTAAATCAATATTGATTCAGAATTTTATTTATTCTGAGAAGCTACATGATTACCCAATAATTCATGGCTCGTCTATAGCACAGATTCACTGCTTTGTCACAGTAGTCAAGAAAAATCATTTTTTCAGAAGTGCATTTCCAATGCCCCCTAAATGTGTGTCTTTCAGCACTGCCTATAAAATCAGTTTATTAAGAAGCAGCCTGAGTGCTTTATGTGTTTTCTTTTGCCTGCTCAGTGGAAGTGGAGGTTGCTTCTTTTAGGTATTACTTCCAAGGTTGACAGTCTTAACTGAATGTTAATGATTTGTGTTCTTATTAAGGTGAATTATTTAAAATGATGATGCAAATTATTTAGAAGCCAAACCTATGATTAGAAAAACCTTTTTAAAGCAGGAGATTTTTGACATTCTTGATGTAACATAGGATGATTTGTCATTCCATGTGTTTAGAATTTACTCAGACCAGGAGAAAAACAACCATCATAAGGTCGTGGTACCATAGCATTGTTTGGTTTGAATCAGTGCGAAAGGAGTCCCATTTCCATTTCCATTAATCTTGCCATGTCCAGTGTGGGGTCATGTTTCTGCCCTAGATGAGTTTCTGGAATGCACATCACTTTCTATGTGAAGCATGGCCGTCATTTGGTGAGGAAGGATGGCACCATGACCTTTCTTTCACCTCCACAAAATGTATTCCTCTCTGATGCTGTTGGAATTGCCTTATCCTCTCTCTCAGCGACAGCCTCAGTCAGGCGACCTCCCATCTCATGTCTGAAAGACCACAACAATCTCCTTGTTGGTTTCTCTGCCTTAAGTTTATTTCCTCTGTATCAAACAGACACACAAACACGTGTCAATTCTGTTACTTGTTCAGAAGACTTGAGGGGCTTTGCCAGTCCTACGGCTCTGATGATGTGCGCCATTCCTCAACTGCTCTAGGTCTCCTCCCGCAGGCAGAGCTCTCTGCTACTTTGTGCTTTTTGCCCAGCCTTCCTATGTGACCCATTCTTTCCTTTAAGCATCCTCAAAATTCCTCTCCTCCAAAAAGTTATTCCATAAATGTCACATCCAGCTTACTTATTGAAACATTTCTAGAATTGTTTGTGTCCCTTACAGCCAATGTGACAATTCAACTGAAGTTGGGTTGCATTGAGTCTACACTGACCTACTTTGGTTATGAAGGTAATTTACATATACTTTACTGTTTCCCATGGTCACCCCATTTTTTTTGCTACTGCCTATCATATTATAGGTGACAAAATGGAAGTTCAGAAAGAAAAAAGAAGTAATTCTGCCAAGATCATACACTCTGTAGGTGATAGACATGACATTTGGCCCCAGGTAATTTGGCACCCGATTTTTATTTACCAGAATGGGATACTGTGTGTCCCTTACTTCTTTTGTTAGCTCCTACTGACCTTGATGCTACAGATTGGATGCTGAATTAGTGTTGGTGATAGTGAGACTAATTTTTCACATCGATGCAATTCTAGGAGTCTGCTAACTTGACTTTAACACAAGTTGAAATCTAGCTAAAATGATTAGCTGATAATTGTCAATATTGATCTCCTATTGGTATTTTTATAGCCTAAATTAAATGTATGAGAGTTCAAAATCACATTGACATTCTTTTGAAATTTACTCCATAAACATTTATTGAGTGCCTTTTTTGTATATACCAGGCACTGAAGTAGGTAATAGTGATAGAGCAATAGCCAAGATCTAGTTTCTGCCCTAGAGGAGCTATTTATTCAGTAGGAGAAACAGTCATGTGTATTAGCTTCCTCTTGCTCCTTTAATGAATTACCACAGATGTGGTAGCTTAAAATCATGCAAATTTGTTACCTTACAATTCTGGAGGTCAGAATCCAAAACAGGCTTCAGTGGATTCTGATTTAAATGTAGGCATCAGCAGGGCTGCATTCTTCCCTAATCTCTGGGGGAGAAACATTTTCTTGCTTTTTCCAGTTTCCAGAGGCTCCCACTTCCCTTGATTTATGACTCCTTCCATCTTCAAAGCCAGCAATGGCCTGTCAAGTTTTTCTCGTATCGCATTGCTCTGACCTCGTTTCCATTGTAACATTTTTTTTTTTGACTCTTCTGTCCCGTCTTCCCCATTTAAGGACTCTTGTGATTCTATTGGGCTTACCCAGATAATCTAGGCTGACCATGAGAACCCATCTCATGGTTCTCAACTTAATCACGTCTGTCAAGTCCCTTTAGCCAGGTAAGGTAAAATATTCCCAAGTTTGGGGTAGTAGGATGTGGATATCTGTCTACTAAAGCACGTAAACAGATGCCTTTGATACAGTGTACCAACTGTGGCGGTGCAAATAATAGAAGCATGGCGTCTCAGAGCTAGAAGGGATTTAGGTTGCTTTGGGATGGGGTTATGTGACAGCTCTCAACATTGGTTTCCAGTCAAAGTGGGCTCTACCCACTGGAACAATGGCCAGTAGAATGTCATGGTTCTTGTTCTCCTGGAGGGTGAGTGGGGAATTTGCAAGGGGAATTGTAGGCTTCCTTTAGCCATTGCCAAGGGAGCAAAGAGGAGAAGGGCACAGTGTTCAAAGGGCACTAGGCAAAGCACCTGATTTTGGCCGGGAGTCCTGGCAGTCCCGCTTTGCTAGATCAAGTCTCAAGAGAGGGCTGCTATATGAGGCTGGTAAGATGGGCCAGTTTGTCAGAGGCCATGTGTGCTGGGCTGAGAAGTAGGAACATAGTCCTGTAATAAATAGTAAAGAACACGGTTCCTTGTCCTTTGTTGACACTTGGAGAAAATGGAATCCTTTCCTTGGATGAAGTGTCAGGCCACCATTTATAGGTACAGTCATAAACATGTCAGCAAAATAAAAATGTGTATTAAATCATTCACAATTCTTTGCTAGCTGTTGTTGAACATTAAAGTAAGACTTAATTTTATACTTCGCCATTTTTTCTTGCTTTTTGAAAAGTATGTTTCTTGTTCATAACAGTTCTAAGTCCTTGTTTGCCCCACCTTCAGTTCCTCTTTTGCTCTCTAAAACACATTCGATTCTCTGAAGGAATAAATGTTTCATATTTTTACTTTTTATAACTGATTAGTGGTAGTTATATTTTTATTTTCTTTGAGAAACAGATTGCTTTTTAATAAAAAGATTTTCTAAGCATGACTGGCTGCTTCTTGCCATTTGCATTCAACATAGTCATGTGAAATCTGCACCCAAGAATTGAATTAATTACCTGGACTATTTCCTTAACCTTATGAATTATTTATAGGAAGAAAAATTGCATTGTATGAGTGCAAAACAAACTGTTAACTATAATAACAAGTGTGCAACTGTCTATAAAGAATATTTTTTAGTGATCCTTTTGTTGTCAGTTTTGGTGATCAGATAGTTACATGAATTTACAAAACTTTAAAAATGATTACTGAATTGCAATTAAGTTTTCTTTTTTTCTTTAACTGAGAAATATGAATTATATTGAACCAGCTAAGCTATATGATAGTGAAGCATTGTAGCTCTTCATTTAGCTGGCCTCTCAGTCTATTTATTCCAGAGATGTAATTAGACTACATGAGGGCCTCTGAGAAAGTGATGCTCTGTATTGATTTCAGGAAATAAAAAATTTGCATGACAATACAAATTCTGCCAGCACAAAGGGCAAGCGGAAGTCATCACTTTTCAGCTGTCATGCCTATATGGAATCAGCTAAATTTTAACATTTGACTGTGGCTTTAGTGTATTTAGTGTATTTTCAACTGAAATATAAGGCAGCCAGGATTTACAGTTAGAAAGTGTCAGCTTTCAGACAGACTTGACAGTCGCATTTCATTTACACTTTTTCGCCTGGTAAAGGTGCAAATCACACCAAATCTGGAAGTCAGCCTTGATCCTTTTCAACCAGTTTTGCAGTTTTGCCTATCTTTAATGTAAAAAGTGAATCATTACAGGATCAGTATAAGTTGTAAACCCCTTTCCATCTGCCTCCCCTCCCTACTTATCTGTGGAATTTCTCTGAGATCACTAATGAGCAACTTCCTGCCAAGTAGCTTAACAGGGCTTGGGGACTGATCCTTGCCTCCGAATCCCAATTCCACCTCTTGTTAGCTGAGGGGGTTAGGGCAAAGGAGCTCGTTCTTCTGTGCCTCAACTTCCTCATATGTAAAATGGAATGATAATAGTGACATACATCACAGAATTATTGGGAACATTGAATGCCATAATAACTATACCAGGGCCACGGAAATACATAGCTCAAGGGAATACAACTCACACTGTGTTCATTGTGGAATTGTGTAAAATGGCAGATCTGTGTGCAATGCACTTACAGCAGTCCTTGGTACAAATAAACATTCATTTAGTAATCATTTTTCTGTGGAAATGATAGTCCTTCCTCTTTTTCAAAATTCTTTGACTTTATTGAACGTCATTTTTGTCTTTCTTTTCCTGTAACTGTTTCATTTTACATCTTTTCCTTAATAGTGGTGCTTTCCAAAGCTCACATATCATGCTGACCTCTTTTCTCCTACTCCATCAGGTTTGGTATGTTATGTATAGCTAGAATTAAGGACTGTAAGATCTGAGATAGAGTTTAAGAATGAAATAAGAATAAAGTCAAGTAGCCTAGTGGTATTTAAATCTGTGCATCAGAATTATCTGAATGGACAATTAAAACTACAGATTCCCAGGCTCACCCCAGAGCTACAAAATAGTAGTATTTGTTGGGAGGGGCTGGAAATTTGTGCCCCTCAAAATTTATTTTGAGATATTTTGGCTGTTCGGCCAGATTTGGGAACTGAAATCTGTAACTAGCAAGACCACCAGCATTAGCGTTCTGCACCAGAGCAGAAGGTCCAAGTCACAGAGCACAGGGACCAGATGGTGCGTAGAAAATGGAGCCCAAGTTCAGAGTCAGTCAGCAGCTGGGAAAAACATATCCACTCATGGCCCCACCGTGCCCCATGGCACCCTCTGCGTCTCTATCATGGCTCTTACCACACAGTGTTGAAATTATAGGTCTTGAGCTTATATTTTTAATTCAGCTGTGAGATTTGTGAAAGCAGACTTAGTCTCAAAAATTCATCCTTGCGATTAGCAGATGTGATGTTGGGGGGGCACGGGGAGGGCTGTACAACCCAGAGAGGACAAGTAGTGACTCTATGGCATCTCACTACGCTGATGGACAGTGACTGTAATGGGGTTGGGGTGGGGGACCTGATGAAGGGGGTAGTGTAATCACCACAATATTACTCATTTAATTGTAGATTAATTATATCAAAATAAACTTATAAAAAAAATTCATCCTTGAATCCCCACCACCTGTTTATGGCAAGAATATAATAAATGTTGTTAAAATGAATTGTTGAAACCTAAGTCAAGACAAGAGAGTGAGCATATTAATGGGACTCATTGGTTGCCTGTAATTGAAGTAAACTAGCAGGAAGCAAGAAAGGGGAATTTAGTCTGATGACAAAAGTATCTCATGAAACACAGCCCTGGGCCTCAGGTAGGGACTGGAACGGGAAGCTCCAGGCCATCAGGACTTCCCTCGTGGGTTCTCTTTGTACATTTGCTTCGATAATTTCTCTCTGGGAGCCTGCTTTCTATGCTTCTCTGGGCGTCAGGTTCTATATTTTGCAGTTCTTATCACCCCTGATTAGCTCAGTGTCCATTTTAATTCTAAGTTTCTGGGATAGAGTGGCCAGGAATGACTGGCCCAGCTTGGATCTAATGCCCAAACCAGACTCAGCCCCTGCTTGTCAGGAAACAGGCATATGAGAAAAACCTGGCTGTTAGAGACCTGCCCACTCCTGTGGTCAGTTCCTGGAGAAAAATGGATTTAGACATCCTGAAAAGTATTCATTGCCATGAGGCAGAGTCAGATAAGCAATCAGAAAAAGAGAAGTTGGCAACGTGTCAGAGAACTTGAAGTTTATGTAGGCCATCTAAAACAACAAATATTTTACAGCCTTCCCCCAGGAGTAGGAGGCAATGTTGGCATCACAGGGTATGACCAGTGGGATCTGCTCTGCTTCAGTCAGACTAAGCAGAATGTGGATCCCAGGTGAATCATTTATCAAGTGTGTGACTGTGGGCGTACTCGTTAGCCGCTCCTGTGGCTTGTTTTTTCCATATGTAAAGCAAGGCTATTAAAAGTTTCCAATCTACCTACATAATAATGTTATTGTGTCATAGTGAACAAAAAAATGCAAATGAAGCTCTTAGTACAGTGCTTAGCGAGTAATGCTAAAAACATGTTAAGTATTATTGTTATTACAATAATATTATGACTGACAGACCCTTTTTTCTTCTTTATGGAGTTCATGACTTTCATACTATAAACTTCATGATTTCCATATATTCTATCTCAAGACTTCATCCAAAACGGCAGTTACTTAACTCAAATTAATGCTGGACTTGATGCCACTTCAAACTAAAAAGAACAAAATCAATCTCAGGCTCTTTTTCTTAGAGCAATTTTACAATTTCTTCCACCTACTAATAATACTCCCAACTGTTGTAATTACAACAACCTTTCCTTAAACCTAGGTAAAAGACCCAAAGTAATTGAGAATCACAATTTCTAGGTCTATAATCACTTAACTTGGGTCCATCTTTGACTTCTCTCTTTCATACCCTAAGTCTTAACCATTCACCAAGTTATTTATCTTTTTCTCATAATTATATGACTAATAATGAACATTCATGGGGGACTTACTGAGTGCCAGACACTGTTCTATGAACTTTTACTGATATTAATTCATTTAATCCTCATAACAATGTTATGTAATAGGTACTATTATTATCTTCATTTACAAATATGGACACCAAGACTCTGAGTGGTGAAGTGATCTGTCCAGGGTCGCTGTCATGGAAGCCATGAAAAACATTTCGTCTGCCTGCAGAGCCCTTGCTCCTAAGCCCTGAGCCGCACAGCCGTTCTGTGGTGAGCCTTGAATTCTGCTTTCCATTGCTTCGACCACTTGGGCAGTGGCTCACATTGCTTCACCTCCGTTATTGCGGTAGAGTCCTGGTTGGTCTCCTTGACTCTGCATTTTGTTCTACATCTTGCGTACTTCTGCTAGATTGGTATTCCTTAAGAACTGCTTATGCCATGTCATTCTTTTGCTCGATATTCTTTTATGGCTCCTTGTGGCCTAGGATATATAAAATAACTCCCATGCCTGTTTTTTTTTTTTAGCCTTTCTGAAGTCCGATCCTATATTTTCTATTCCGCTTTATTATTTTTTTCCTGCTATCCCATTATCCATTACTGCCCCCAAACATGCTCATTCCTACCTCTGTGACTTCATTCATTGTTACCGGCCTAAACTTTACCTGTCCCTCTCAAAATGCTATGGCTCTAGGAAGTTTTCGTTACAAATCTCAACTAAAGGTGACCTTTCCTTCCCAAAAAACCCTCACTTTCTGTGTACCTCTTTTATATCGTATTATGCCTTGTATTATAGAGATGTGTGTAACTTTTCTTATTTCTCTCCTCACTACCAGTTCATTAGCTTGTGGAAGGCAGAGACTGTGTTTCACCAAACCTTGCATCCCCTGCAATGACTCTTGCAATGCAGAGCGTGTAACAGGTGATCAATAATTAGTTACTGAGTTTAACAGAATTCTAGTTAGGCAGCCAGAAAGTTTTTTTCCCTTTTGTTTTGTTCCAGTCTTTCATGAAAATCTCACTTCTTGAATGAACCCTCTTGACTGTTCTACTCCTTGATGAAACCTACTTTCTCAGAACTGTTGCAATACTGAAAAGCTAATACCATACAAATTAGTACTTTCTTAACTGTTTTATGTGCTATAGCCATTGTTCACGTGTTGTAACACAGAGCCTAGTATTTAAAGACTCTTAAGAAATATTTGTTGAGTGAATCAATATGTCAATCTTGCCCCAGCAACTGTAAGGTTTTCAACATAGGGACTGTGCTTTGTATATCTCTGGTGTCCTTGGAGCTCTGTGCCCTAGGGGCTTTATAAATATTTGCTGACTGATTGGCTCTTAGATTTCTGTTGCAAATCTGTCATTACCTTCCTGTTGTTCTGCCCTCAGCCTGTGATTACACTGAAGAGGCCTCTGAGTCCTCAGACCTTATTTCCCCACTAAGGGTCGAGTCAGGTTGCTGACACATTGGGACCTTTTTTGCCAGTCTCTTGTGGAATTCTTTCTTTAATTCAGGACCTGGCCCTCCTAGAGAGGGACAAATCTCTAGAGGAAGAGGTGGAAAAGTTTTGGTTGAGGGAGAAGAATTGGGGGCTGGGGATTGCAAAATACAGTTTTGGCTAGAAATGATTTAACAGAATTTGTTACCAGCTCTGCCCACACAGTACATATTGAGGGTAAAAGCCATTCTGTGTATACCTTGTATATTTAAGAGAGGGTTAATACATTGCAGTCATGACAGTAATGAGTGACTAAGGCATTTCCCAGATGGTGTGAAGTCTGCCAGTAGGTAAAAAAAAATCAATAAAAATAATGTTTATATAATATAATAACAATTTGTATATGCCGTATAGTCAACATTGGCAGAGATTAACAGCGGCTAATATTGCAATTCTCGAAGGAAAGCCTAATCTACTGAGAGGAGAGAGACAACCAGATAAGCATGCATCTCTGTTACACTGTGCACCTCAGAAGTACTCAGAAATACTTGGTGATGGCAGACGGTGCAACAGTTTTGCAGACCAGAAGGGCTTCAAGTTTCCTACCTTGGATGCAATCTTTAATGTTGCTACCCAGAACAGAACAATGGAAGATATGGGTACAGTGTGCACAGAATGTGGTCGTTAACAACTCCTCCCAGTCTTGCTTCTGGCTGGAGAGAGGGAAAAGGATTGACAGCTGTAACCAAGGGAGAGCTGATGTTTCCCTAGACCAAACAATGAATTCAATACTGCACTGAGCAGTGGACTAGCCAAGATGTAGATTTTTCTTTATTAGTACCTTAGGTATACTTATTTGCTGTTCATTTGGCTTATATACTTAAACAGGTCTTTGTTTTAAATGCAGGTGATCCAAGGGTATTTGATCCTCATTTCAAGGGGCCTGTTACCAACAGGTAAGCAATTCTTTTCTTGGAAATGTATTTTTTAACAAACACAGAAAGCTTATTTTTTGGTACAATTTTCCTGTCAATGGAGAATTGTGTCTACTGTGAGGGAGAAATGACATATTTTTAGCCTAAAAATATTTATAAGGTAAAGTACAGAGAATAAATCTTTCCATGAGTCATGGATATCCTCTCCTGTTCAGCAAATGAACTGCCATACATTATTAGACTGAAGAGACTGTATTTCTCAAAAAGGGAGTCCTACAAAATGCTTTGTAAGATTTAACCACTTTGTGGAGAAGCAAACACATTCGAGTAGTTGTTTTATGCATCTGGTTCCTCTGCGATTCACCATTGCAAATGCAGGGTTGCCATGCCGGCTTCTTCCATACTAGGTACTTGTGCTTCTCAGCTTCCTTTCCTAGAGACAGCCATTTGCCGAAGCATCGTGGACATTTTAGGGTATTTTTAAGTGCTCTAGGGGAATATGTACTTGTCTCAATGGGTGTTTCTCCCCTCTCATGGTTGTATGGCATTTAAAAATTACCCAGTAATTCATAGGCCCCTTTCGTTATTATTTTTTAGCCTCTATTTCCAGGCTTCCTGCAAATCAAAAGGGGTGTGTGAGGAATAGAATAGCTAAAAATGAAGAGAAAATTATGCTGTTGTTGCTGGCTTTTGCTTAGCTTTGACTTTGATTTCTGGCAGTTGTATGTCATAATAAACTGTGATCTAAAAAAATGATCAGCATGCATATTTGCACTTGTCAACCATCAGCATGTACATTAGCATTTACCGTTAGGTCCCTGTAATGCACCAGCTTTAAAAAAATGTGTTTTCACTTTGTTCTAATTCTGTAAAAAGCCAAGTCCTTTGTTTTGGTTTACCCATTCAAAGGTATACTGATGTCTTTAGAATAAGTCTGCCATCTCTTTCATTCTCTTCATGGCAACACCATGAATACAATTGTCCAGGATACAGCCTCGTTCAGTATGGAGACTACTTTTACTACATCTGCATTCATTTTACAATGACTAATTTGTGAGAGTTGAATCTAATTTATTGGCCTCAAGGGACCTGTAGTTAGAATCCAGATTCAACAACAACAATAATAATAATGAGATACCACATTTGGAAAGACAAAATGAAGATTACAGGTATATTTTTTCTAGCCATAAAGATGAAAGCTGAATAGGCCTGTCTGGCTTCAGGTGCAGGAAAGGGGAGATCTCTCAGTCTTCATTTATTTAGAATCCAATGATGGAACCAGGTCGTCCAGGTAAAGTCTAAACAACTGTAATAATCACTGTGAGGAAAGTAATTTATTTTTACCAAGGGCCTTTTGTGATGCCCTAGGTACCAAAAATGCCTTCAAAGGTGCAATGGTCATTATGTGGGCAAATCTCCTCCCCACCTACAATCCAGGAAGGAACAGAGGGAAGTATTGCAGAACTTGCGGGAAGACACAGCTGGTCCATCTGTAACTTAGGTTGCAGGGTTCTCTAAGGCCCTTCCCTGGAAAGTAATGGAGGTGTTGATGTGAGAAACCCCAGATTCTTCACCTTGCCTCTGCAGCAGGGACAGCTTTACTATGACCTTTTGCTTACATAATGTACTCACTTTCATTGTGAGAGATCCAAAATCAGGCCAACCCTTACCCGCCCCGTCTGCTTGTCAGTCTACTGTGCTCTGTGCACCGCTCTCTCTAAACAAGGATGTCACTTTGTACCTAGTGATCACTCAACTGCAGTTGTTTCCGAAGAACTGAAGGAATGACAATGCTGTAGAGAGAGTGACTCAGTTTCTCATTTGTTCCCATCTACTAAGAATTGGAACTATGGCCTCATAATATTGACAGAAAAGGAGATTTTGATAGTTTAAGGTGTTTTCCCAGCCCCCTTTGAAAAAGTAGCTATTCAGTGCACATGCTTTGTCCCCTATATTCAACAGAATAAAAAAATAGGTTGGTTAGCACTGGACGAGTTGAAGTTTGTAAAATAAGAAGGTGTCCAGCACCCTTGGCAATATATTAGGCAATAAAATGAATGCACAAAGAAAATTAAGAAATAAAGCTCTTTTATAAGATGATGCATGAGAAATTTCTCTTGTAATATAGAACTAAGAGGAATTTTTGTTTAATGGAGGATTGGTATATATTCTTCTGATGGGTAAGGAGGACTGTGTAACCCACTGTATTTCTCCTTTTTTACTGACTTGTAGAAAGCCCACTGATGAATTTAATTTCAATGCCAGCAACTACATTAGCCTTTGAGTCAAGGATTTCTTTTCAAGAGTTTGAATTTCTATCTCTATTATAATCACTCTATTGCATCCAGGTGTTTTAAGTCATTTCATTTCAGATCCTTTCTGGAAAGAGACAGCATAGGTTGACAGAAAGGCTTGCATGTTCCATAATTTCCTTCCCTCCCTTCTTTATACACAAAATAGTCAAGGACATATGAGTCATGCTAATCAAATTGGTAGGTTTCACAATGCTGAAAATAACTATTATTATAGAAGGTGGAAAATATGTCTGAAATATAATGAGATGCATTTATTTTTACCTAAAGCACTGGGGGAACATAGTAAGTTTACTATCATGAAGGGATTCAAGAAGAGGATGAAGAGGACCTTTTAGGGGTGCGGTACAGGTTATTCATTCATTGAAAGGAGTTGGAGTAAATGATCTCTAAATCCTTTCTAATCTTGAAATTCTATGACTCTGTGATTCAACTGCTAATTCCAGAGCACAGAAGGAAGAGTTCAGCTTCTGGCTTAAGTGATACGCACATAAAGCACTTTGCTGATGCTTCGCACGTGCTCTTGTGAATCCTGAAGGGCCATCATCAAGTAGACATCTCAAATTGTTGGGGTAATGTAGTACTCTCCCAAATTTCTGCTGTTCTCCCTCATACTTGCCTCTTGTTGACATAATTGGTATGTTCTTTGTCACTGTAGAGTGACATAAATACCTAAAGGTGGAGCCCATTATCATGAGAAAATATGAAGCAAAGGTATAGAAAACAGCACAAAAAGTTCAAGAAAAACATGTAGGCCCCACGTTGTAAAAATGTCTGAGAGAGGTTACAGGCCATTTTGAATTATAAAATAGTTTGAAATAAAATGCCTATTTACATCCATAGTATTTTCTTTGAAAACTTTTGGGACATATTGGAAAGGAAATGGAGGGTAAGTAATTGCCTAACTGGCTAATTCTGCAGAATGTAAAGGTGAACTGAAGATGTTCTCTAAACCTGGCATGTATTTGCCTCATTCTGAATGGAGCAATTGGCCTAATGTGATCAATTATTTATCAGTGTGACCCTTCACAGGAAGATGCAGACTAACACGTCTTTAGAATTCATAGGCTCGTCCCTTTTATTAAATGTGAGCTTGTTCTTTTTTCTGTTTTTGCACTTTAAAAAGTCGGCACTTACAAAGTATTCCTAATAACGATGAAAATAATCAACCTAAAAATAGTATTTTAAATTTTGCAAGCACCTTTAAATCAAAGGATTTAATGAAAAGTACTCATTAACTTGTGCTTCTATGTGTCAGGCACTATGCTAAGAATACAAAGATGAATTAAGTAAAGTTCCCGCCCAGTGGAGTTTGCAATCTAGTAGGCAGATAACAAAGGGGTTAGTGTGGTAAGTGCAATAATAGCGTTATTGGCAAGAGTTCTGGAAACAAAGGACAGTGTGCCTAGTGCTGCTAGAAGTAGGGAAAGGGGAGTCAGAAAACACCTGAGTATGGGTAACCTTTGAGCTGGTTCTCAAAGAGGTTTTGAGAAAAGCCAGCAGTGTGCATCAAATACACAGGCCTGAAAATAACTGTCCTGAAAGTGGTTTGGTCTGAGCAGAGTAGGTGGTGGGAGACACGAGGATCAGGCTGAGGTGGGGAGAAATGATGTGGGAGCTGTAACAATAAGCAAAATCACCAACGGTTTATATATCAATGTGTTAGGTGTTTTATTCTATAGACCCTGAGGAAACATTGAAGAATTTTAAGTAAGAAATTGACAGAATCAAATTCAAATTTTAGAAACTTTTGTTTAGCAAGCAATTAGATAACACTACTCAGGATAAGATCTTATGGCAGGTGCCATGGACATAAACCTCTAGACATGATCCCAAGCTTCAAAATTTGCCCTTGTCCTACTGTCTGTAGTGGGGGAGGAGGGGAGAGAAATGTTGCAATCAAATCAAAGACTGCAGCATGGTGAGGTAAATCATGCAGGCTGTGATGAAAACCCTAGGGAGAGAATAAATCATATGGCAGGGAGATGGTGCCCTGCTATGGCAATGCTTGAAGGGCACTGAAGGACCAGTAAGAGGTTTGATTCATTTACAAAAGGTCAGAGAGTAACTCAGAGAGAGCCAGGGATGTGTGAAGGAAGAGACTGAAGACTCATGTTAGCGTACTGCAAGCATTTACAGTAGTAGGAGGGAGGGTAAGATTGGGAGATAAAATTAGGTAGCAGGAGCCCAAATAGAGAAGAGCTTTCTATCCTAGGGGAAGTAGTCTGAACTTTAATCTGAAGGGCATGAGATGAATGGGGAGCCTGTGATTGCTTTTAATCAGGGGAGCTGCTTGGTTAGATTTGCTTCAGTTGTCTCTATTTGCTATTTCTCCTTTCTCCCTTCACATTCTCTCCAGTAGAAATTTACTTAGCACCACTCTCCTCAAACTTTTTTTGAGAAGGTTACCAGTGACTTCCATCTTGCCAAATGGAGTGGACGATCTTTTGTTTTAACCTCTCGGCAGCATTTGAAAAAATTGACTGCTTTCTCAGTTTTGAAACACTCTTTCTCTTGGCTTTCTGGACATCACACTCACCTGAAGGGTCTGCTACCTTATTTGCCTTTCCTTTTCAGTCTCTCGACCTCTGCTTGATTGCCAAATGTAGGAATGCCTCAGGACTTGGTCCTTGGCCTTCTGCTCTTTTTTAGTCTACTTTTATACTAGGCTGATGATTTTAAGTATTATCTGTATGTCAATGACTCCCATGATTATATTACAACCAATGACCCTTCCTTTGGCTTCCATATTTCTGTATCCCACTGCCTATTTGACATCTTTCTTTGGGTTTATAATACTTATTAAAACTTAATTTGGCCAAATAAAACTCTTGATTTCTGCTTTTATTCCAAAGCTCTAAAACCTCCTTCTGCAATCTTCTCCATCCCAGAATATGGCACCAGTATCCATCAGGTTACATATCCTTGGTTTTCTCCTTTTCTCCTCAACTCCCACATTCATTCCATCAGTAAGTCATACTAACTTTAGCTCCAAAATATATCACCAAGCCAACTTCCCATCCTCCCTAATATCACCCCACCTGAGGCAATATACACCCTGTCTATACTTTTGCAATGGACACTAGAATGGTCTTCCTTATCTTATTCCTGTGTTTCTTGAATCCATTATCCACACAAAGCTCTGAATGAGCTTGCAAATTATACTTTAAGCTCCTCTAATTACCTGTTTTCAATGACTTCCCATGGCACTTAGGATAAAACTCAAACTCACGGGGTCCTACTTGAGGGTCCTTTGTGTAACTCACTGAATTCATTCCTTCTTGCCACCCTCTTGCTCTCTTATCCTCATTGTAGCCATACAATTTCTTGGACATTCTAAGCTTGCACCCTTCTTGGGCACTTGGTATTTGTCATTCCTCCACCTGATATGCTTTGCTCCCAAACCTTTGCATAAGTGGCTCCCTCTTATCATCCAGCTTTTAACTGCCACTGCTCAGGAGCCCGCCATGAGAGCCCAGTCCCCTGTCACTCTCTACCACATCATTTAATTTATTTACTTTATAGTATTTATCATTATTGAAAACGTCTTTATTCAGTTCTTTGCTTATATAATTTATGTCCCGTGTAGAATATCAAGTCTATGAGAAGTAAGAACCTTGCCAGTTTTGTTCATCAGTGTATGTATGCCCGGGCTTTAGAAAAGTCTCTGACACATACTACAGGCATATCTCATTTTATTGTATTGCACTTCACATATAATGCATTTTTTACAATTGAAGCTTTGTGGGAACCCTGCATTGAGCAAGTCTATTGGACCCATTTTTCCAAAAGCATTTCCTCACTTCATGTCTCTGTGTTACCTTTTGGTAATTCTCACAATATTCCAAACTCGTCATTATTGTTATATTTGTTATGGTGAACTGTGATCAGTGATCTTTGATTGTAATTGTTTTGGGGTGCCACAGACCACTCCCATCTTTTTTTTTTTTTTTTTTTTTTTTTTTTTTTTTTTTTTTTTTTTTAATATAATTTATTTTATTATCATTAATTTACAGTTACATGTGCAATATTACGATTATTAAACTACCCCTTCATCAGGTCCCCCCCACCAAACCCATTACAGTCACTGTCCATCAGCGTAGTGAGATGCTATAGAATCACTGCTTGTCTTCTCTGAGTTGTACTGCCCTCCCCGTGCCCCCAACATTACATCTGCTAGTCGTAATGCCCCTTTTTCCCTCTTATCCCTCCCTTCCCACCCATTTTCCCCAGTCCCTTTCCCTTTGGTAACTATTAGTCCGTTCTTGGGTTCTGTGAGTCTGCTGCTGTTTTGTTCCTTCAGTTTTTTTCTTTGTTTTATACTCCACATATGAGTGAAATCATTTGATACTTGTCTTTTTCGGCTTGGCTTATTTCACTGAGCATAATACCCTCTAGCTCCATCCATGTTGTTGCAAATGGTAGGATTTGTTTTCTTCTTATGGCTGAATAATATTCCATTGTGTATATGTACCACATCTTCTTTATCCATTCATCTACTGATGGACACTTAGGTTGCTTCCATTTCTTGGCTATTGTAAATAGTGCTGCAATAAACATAGGGGTGCATCTGTCCTTTTCAAATTGGGCTGCTGCATTCTTAGGGTAAATTCCTAGGAGTGGAATTCCTGGGTCAAATGGTATTTCTATTTTGAGTTTTTTGAGGAACCTCCATACTGCTTTCCACAATGGTTGAACTAATTTGCAGTCCCACCAGCAGTGTAGGAGGGTTCCCTTTTCTCCACATCCTCGCCAACATTTGTTGTTGTTTGTGTTTTGGATGTTGGCCATCCTCACTGGTGTGAGGTGATATCTCATTGTGGTTTTAATCTGCATTTCTCTGATGATTAGCGATGTGGAGCATCTTTTCATGTGCCTGTTGGCCATCTGAATTTCTTCTTTGGAGAAGTGTCTATTCATGTCCTCTGACCATTTCTTAATTGGATTATTTGCTTTCTGTTTGTTAAGGTGCATGAGTTCTTTATATATTTTGTATGTCAACCCTTTATCAGATACTTTTTTTATGAATATATCTTTTGTTCTACTGATGGTGTCCTTTGCTGTACAGAAGCTTTTCAGCTTGATATAGTCCCACTTGTTCATTTTTGCTTTTGTTTCCCTTGCCCGGGGAGATATGTTCATGAAGAAGTTGCTCATGTTTATGTCAGGAGATTTTTGCCTATGTTTTTTTCTAAGAGTTTTATGGTTTCATGACTTACATTCAAGTCTTTGATCCACCTTGAGTTTACCTTTGTGTAAGGGGCTAGACAGTAGTCCAGTTTCATTCTCTTACATGTAGCTGTCCAGGTTTTCCAACACCAGCTGCTGAAGAGGCTGTCATCTCCCATTGTATATCCAAGGCACTTTTATCAAATATTAATTGACTCTATATGTTTGGGTTAATGTTTGGATTTTCTATTCTGTTCCACTGGTCTGTGGGTCTGTTTTGTGCCAATACCAAATTGTCTTGATTACTGTGGCTTTGTAGTAGAGCTTGAAGTCAGGGAGCGTAATTCCCCCTGTTTTATTCCTCCTTCTCAGGATTGCTTTGGCTATTCGGGGTCTTTGTGGTTCCATATGAATTTTAGAATTATTTGTTCCAGTTCATTGAAGAAAGCTGTTGGTAGTTTGATAGGGATTGCATTGAATCTGTAGATTGCTTTAGGTAGTATAGCCATTTTGACAATATTTATTCTTCCGAGCCAAGAGCATGGGATGCATTTCCATTTGATAGTGTCCTCTTTAATTTCTCTTAGGAGTGTCTTGTAGTTTTCAGAGTACAGGTCTTTCACTTCCTTTGTTAGGTTTATTCCTAGGTATTTTATTCTTTTGATGCAATTGTGAATGGAATTGTTTTTCTGATTTCTCTTTCTGTTAGTTCATCGTTAGTGTATAGGAAAGCAACAGATTTCTGTGTGTTAATTTTGTATCCTGCAACTTTGCTGAATTCAGATATTAGTTCTAGTTGTTTTGGAGTGGAGTCTTTAGGGTTTTTAATGTACAGTATCATGTCATCTGCAAATAGTGACAATTTGACTTCTTCTTTACCAATCTGGATGCCTTGTATGTCTTTGTTTTGTCTGATTGCTGTGGCTGGGACCTCCAGTACTGTGTTGAATAACAGTGGAGAGGGTGGGCATCCCTGTCTTGTTCCCAATCTTAGATGAAAAGCTTTCAGCATCTCACCATTAAGTATGATGTTAGCTGTGGGTTTGTCATATATAGCCTTTATGATGTTGAGGTACTTGCCGTCTATACCCATTTTGTTGAGAGTTTTAATCAGGAATGGATGCTGAATTTTGTCAAATGCTTTTTCAGCATCTATGAAGATGATCATGTGGTTTTTGTCCTTTTTGTTGATGTGGTGGATGATGTTGATGGATTTTCGAATGTTGTACCATCCTTGCATCCCTGGGATGAATCCCACTTGATCATGGTGTATGATCCTCTTGATGTATTTTTGAATTCGGTTTGCTAATATTTTGTGAGTATTTTTGCATCTACGTTCATCAGGGATATTGGTCTGTAATTTTCTTTTTTGGCGAGGTCTTTGCCCGGTTTTGGTATTAGAGTGATGCTGGCTTCATAGAATGAGTTTGGAAGTATTCCCTCCTCTTCTATTTTGTGGAAAACTTTAAGGAGAATGGGTGTTATTTCTTCTCTATATGTCTGGTAAAATTCAGAGGTGAATCCATCAGGCCAGGGGGTTTTGTTCTTGGGTAG
>JAVSCE010020281.1:0-15851 GCA_032199065.1 Smutsia gigantea | reverse complement strand
TTTTCTATTATTTTATTCTTCGCTGTTCTATTTATTTCTGCTCTGATCTTTATTATGTCCCTCCTTCTACTAACTTTGGGCTTCATTTGTTCTTTTTTTAGTTTCTTTAGTTGTAATTTTAGACTGTTTATTTGGGATTGTTCTTGTTTCTTGAGGTAAGCCTGTGTTGCTGTGTACTTTCCTCTTAGAACTGCTTTTGCTGCCTCCCACAGATTTTGGGCTGTTGTGTTTTTGTTTTCATTTGTCTACATATATTGCTTGACTTCTATTTTAGTTTGTTCATTGATCCATTGATTATTTAGAAGCATGTTGTTTAGCCTCCACCTCCATGTTTGTAGGTCTTTTTACTTATTTTGTGTAATTTATTTGTAGTTTCATACCATTGTAGTCTGAGAGGCTGCTTGATACAATTTTGATCTTTTCATTTATGGAGGCTCTTTTTGTGGCCTAGTTTGTGACCTGTTCTGGAGAATCTTCCATGTACACTTGAGAAAAATGTATTATTTTGCTGCTTTTGGCTGGAGTGCTCTGTAGATAATCTGTTAAGTCCATTTGATCTCATGTGTTGTTCAGTGCCTCTGTTCCCTTACTTATTTTCTGTGTAGTTAATCTATTGTTGTGCGTGGTGTGTTAAAGTCTCCTAAAATGAATCTGTTGCCCGCATAAATTGTTAGTATTTGTTTTACATATTTAGGAGATCCAGTGTTGGGTGCATAGATATTTATAATGGTTATATCCTCTTATTGAACTGATTTATCATTACATAATGTCCTTCTTTCTCTCTTGTTATTTTCTTGAAATCAATTTTGTCTGATACAATTACTGCTAATCCGGCTTTTTTCTCCCTTTTTGCATGGAGTATCTTTTTCCGTCCCTTCACTTCTGGTCTGTGTCTTTTGGTTTGAAATGAGTCTCTTGTAGGCAGTGTATAGATGGGTCTTGTTTCCTTATCCATTCTGTCACTCTATGTCTTTTTTTTTTGGTATAATTAAAGTACAGTTACATGAGCAGCATTATGGTTATGAGACTTCCCCTATTATCAAGTCCCCATCACATACCCCATTACAGTCACTGTCCATCAGCGTAGTAAGATGCTATAGAATCACTACTTGTCTTCTCTGTGTTATACTGCCTTCCTTGTATCCCACCCCCCTCCACTACATTATGTGGTGCTGATTGTAATGCCCCTTTTTTCCCCTTATCCCCTTATCCCTCCCTTCCCACCCTTCTTCTCCAGTCCCTTTCCCTTTGGTAACTGTTAGTCCATTCTTGGGTTCTGTAAGTCTGCTGCTGTTTTGTTCCTTCAGTTTTTTCTTTGTTCTTATACTCCACAGATGAGTGAAACCATTTGATACTTGTCTTTCTCCGCCTGGCTTATTTAACTGAGCATAATACCCTCTAGCTCCATCCATGTTGTTACAAATGGAAGGATTTGTTTTCTTCTTATGGCTGAATAATATTCCATTGTGTATATGTACCACATCTTCTTTATCCATTCATCTACTGATGGACACTTAGGTTGCTTCCATTTCTTGGCTATTATAAATAGTGCTGCGACAAACATAGGGGTGCATATGTCTTTTTCAAACTGGGCTGCTGCAGTCTTAGGGTAAATTCCTAGGAGTGGAATCCTGGGTCAAATGGTATTTCTATTTTGAGTTTTTTGAGGAACCTCCGTACTGCTTTCCACAATGGTTCTACTAATTTACATTCCCACCAGCAGTGTAGGAGGGTTCTCCTTTCTCCATATCCTCCCCAACATTTGTTGTTGCTTGTGTTTTGGATGTTGGCCATCCTTACTGGTGTGAGGTGATATCTCATTGTGGTTTTAATTTGCATTTCTCTGATGATTAGTGATGTGGAGCATCTTTTCATGTGCTTGTTGGCCCTCCACTCCATGTCTTTTGATTGGTGCATTCAGTCCATTTACATTTAAGATGATTATTGATATGTACTTATTGACATTTTAATTGCTTTCTGGTTGTCTTTTATTACTGATGGTTTTCTTTAGTGTTGTAACTGGATTTCCCTCTTCCTTTTTTTTTAGTTAGTTTATTTTTGTGTATGTGTATTTACTGTAGGCTTTAGTTTTGTGGTTACCAAAGGTTCGAGGATAGCTTCCTTACGTATAATAGTTCATCTTAAATTGCTGATAACTCTATTTCAAAAACAATCTAAAGGTGTTTTTTTTTCCTCACATTTTTCATTTTAGATGTCATAATCTGCACTTCTTGTGTATCCTTTTACTGATCTTGTATATAGTTGATTTTGCATCTTTTGGTTTAATTACATACTTGCTTGGTCATTAGTTGGTCTACTACCTTTACTGTGGGTTTATTTTCACTGGTGAAAGCTATTTAGCCTTAGTGTCATTTCCATCTGTAGCAGTCCCTTTAACATACCCTGTAAGGCTGGTTTAGTGGTGGCAAATTCCTTCAACTTTTGTTATCTGTAAATTGTTTAATACCTACTTCAAATTTAAATGATAATCTCGCTGGGTAGAGGATTCTTGGTTGGAGGTCCTTCTGTTTCAGTACATTAAATGCATCATGCCACTCCCTTCTGGCCTGCAGTTTCTGTTGAGATGTCTGTTGATAGCCTGATGGGATTTCCTTTATAAATAATCATTTTCCTCTCTCTGGCTGCTTTCAACACTCTCTCCTTATCATTGATCTTTGCCATTTTAATTGTTATATGTCTTGGTGTTGTCTTCCTGGGTGTCTATTTCCTTCCCCAGATTGGGGAAATTTTCAACAATTATTTCCTTGAAGAGACTTTCTATTCCTTTGTCTTTCTCTTCTCCTTCTGGTACCCCTATTATGCGAATATTGTTCTGTTTGGATTGGTCAAATAGCTCTCTTATTCTTTCACTCCTAGAGATCCATTTTTCTTTCTGTTCCTCAGCTTGTTTTCCTGTTGTCTAATTTCCATTTCATTTACCGCCTTCTCTACATGTTCTACTAGTCTCTTAAATCCCTCCATTGTATGTTTCATTTCAGATACTGTATTCTTCAGCTCTGAGTGGCTCTTTCTCAGGTTTTCTCTTTGTTGAAGTCCTCCCTGAGATCTTGAATACTTTTCTGTAAATCCATGAGCATGTTTATGACTTTTATTTTGAAATCTTTATCAAGAAGATTGGTGAGCTCTCTTTCACTTAGCCCTCTTTCTGGGGTTCTGTCTTATAGTTTTGTTTGGATCAAATACCTCTGCTTACTCATTCTGTCAGGGTTTCTGTGTTCCTTCCTTTGTATTAGATGTTGCTGCTATGTTTTCTGGACTATAGAGTGATAGCTTTATGAAGAAGGTGTGCTATGGTGCCCAGAAGCTCAAGATCCTTTACTCTCTAGTGCATGGTCTATTCTGCAGGGGCCCCAGCTGTGGGCATGCTGTGGGAGGGCTTGCCTTTCTGTCTGGCTTCTGTAGTAGTCTCAGTCTGGGCAGGCAGTTTACTTCCACCACTGCCTTCTGATCAGCTCAGGAATCTTCTGAGCTCACTGTGGGCAGGGCTGCCCTCTGCCTGGCCTGCAGCAATGGTGGGTGGGACATTGTGTGGCTCTGCTCCAGCTGGACCTGCAACACCAGGTTTGGACACCTGCAGGGATGAAGGAGCTCTTGGGGCTGGCTCCTGCAGACACCTCTTTGGTTGGGCTGAAATGGAGCCAAAGAAGCAGGGAGAGTCTCCTTCTGCCTGCCAGGCAGCAAAGTCTGATGCTGCCTCTGGGCCAAATGGGTTGGCTTCCAGCAGCACTCGCAGGAAGGAGCCTTGGGTCTGCGTTGCTAGCAAGGGTGGGTAGAACATTTGGGGCTCCTGAGAGTTCCTGATCTGTTGGGCTGAGAAAGGGCTGGGGAGATATCCTCCACCTGCCCCTTCTCCCGAGGAGAGAGTTCTGTCCAACCCTTTGTCCCCTCTGGTATCCCTCTGACTCTTGGCAAGTCTTTTGAATTGCTGCCTCTGCTTTGGATCTCAGAACTCATGCCTACCCTCCACACTAGCTGGAGTCTCAGCCTCCCAGAGTGTTCCACCTGTCCCTGCTACATCACCAGAACCCAATGTAATGTGGGCTTGTGCTCCCGGAGCAGATCTCCAGGGCCAGGTGTGCAGTGCTCCCAGACTCCTACCCTCTCCCTGCTCCATTCCTCTTTCTCCTGCCTTTAGGCTGAGGTGAAGGGAGGGCTTGGGTCCCAGTCAATCTCAGCTTTGCCACCTCACCCTTTTCTGTGTGGTCCTCTCCTCTTTCTCAAGTGTAGGGGGTCTGTTCTGCAGTCTTCAGGTCATTTTCAGGTCTGGTTGCATTTGCTGTATTTTTCTCTTCTATGTGTTTTTGGGAGTAGGTTTCCATCTTGCCATCCTATACTGCCATCTTTAATCCTCCATTATTTTGTTTTTCTATATCCAGCCAGACTTTTTATTTGCTGTATTTCTGATAGTTTGACATCTGGAGCCTTGCTGAACCTGTCTCTCCCAGGGCTAGTCAGCTCAGCAAATTCCAGTAGGCATCAGCAGATTTTGCTCATGAATCTACAGCTACAACAGTCAGGACATAACGATTCCTTAAACACTATTAGGTTTGTCTTGGGCGCTGCAAGACTGTTAGATCGCCACATTGCCCACCAGCATCACTATAATGGATTATATTGAGGCCTGAACAGGGTTCAGTTACAGATTCGGTCCAGATGGCCCCAGCCACCATGTTGGTCTCTCAAGGCTGCATCCTTGAAAATGACATTATGACTTTTTGTTTTAACATTAGGACTTTTTAAATGAAATGATTGCTTAGTTTTCTATGGTATCACTTTGCCATATTTTTACCCTAGTTCTTTTGTTGCACATTTAAGGTTGATTTAAGGTTTTGCTTTTATGAATAATACTGAGATTAAATACCCTTGAGTATACTTATTTGTCCAGAGTGGAAACTGTTGGATTAAAGAGTATGGGCATTTCCCAGGTTGCCTGCCCTCTGTGGGTTATGCCAGTTTATGTTTCCTTAACAAAGTACAGATCCTATTTCCCCACATTCTTACCCACATTCATTGTTAGCAGTCTTTTGAATCATTTAAACAGGCGACTTTTGGCTTTATCCTAAAATCTTATGTTACATATTTGTAAAGGGATTGAAGAAATTTAATTGTAGGCAGATAGCATTTTAGAGTTGAAGAAATTCGACTCTTTGCTGTAGAATAATTGCATTATTTTAAATTGTCACCTAAAATGTAATTTTTCAGCGTGGTAGAGAGAAAGAGAGGAAAAACAGAGAATAGAAACCCATTTATGATCCTTGTCCCTGCAGGTAGCTTGTGTAAGTTGCTGACCCATATGTGTGGAGAAGGAGGTGGTGGCTTTGGAAATGTGCTTTTCCATGTAATTAAGGCACCACTCTCCCCAGCTTTATCATGAAGAGGGCTAAAGTTTCATTGTTTTGGAAAGCAAGGCCAACAGTGTAGGGTAGTCAAACCCTAACACCCTGTGGAAATGGAGAAGAGAGAAGACAGAAACTTGTATATCTGAGGTGGTTGTTAGCTGGTTTTTCCGAAAGAAAAGAGGAAAAAAACAATGAATTTATAATTGTAGGATATTTAGTTAAAAGGGACTTTGCAGTCTAATGATTGTCAAGGTCCAAAAGGAAGGGAGAATAATCAGAATTTTCAAGGGTTTATGTAATTTTTAAAGTATATTCAAAATTACGTAATTTTATATTTTGGAAACATTTGGTGTAAATTAAACATTTCTGTTTGTAGATCTCATGTGTTAGTGATAGGGGTCTGGGCTTGGTAAAAAAGACTGAGAAAACCACCTCTAGTTCAATAATGCTATCATACAGATGGGAGGCCAAGGTCTGGAGAAGACCACAGAGCCAGCCAGGACAGGACTCATACCACTGTTTTTGGCCTCCTCAGTTCAGGAGGAGGCCAACCACCCCCAACATCTTTGCCTTGGAAGGAAGATTTTTATGAGGGATTTCTTACCCTTCCCATCGTGGGTGTCGTTTGTGCAATATAGATGCAGTCTACTCCCAAGAGATGGAAAACCAGAATGCCTTGTCAGTACGTAAATTCTTGGTTTCTGTAGGCAGTTCTGGTTCTAAGAAGCTGTTCTGGGCTTCAGGATAGGGACAACTTGAGAATGTGGCAGCTATTCTAGAAGAGACTGTTGTAGAGAAATTCAAGTATGGCAGCCACACACTTGATGTGCTCCACCACCTCCTCTCCCCATAAACGTGACAAGCAGAGGACAGACATTTTTTATTAATGTTTGTGAGTATGTTGGAGAAATTCAGTCTGGCTGAAGGAATCCTTTATTTTTTCCCATATTATATATTTAAAAAATTGTAGAGAAAATGGGAAAAACAAAAGAAAAAGAGACAACTCCTATATGTTACCCCCCTAACAGCTAAGCATGTTGGTAAATTTGCTTCTGGCCTTTTTTGGCCATATGCGTGGTGCTTATTCTTTAGCGGTAAGTAGCATAACGAAACGGAACCATTTCGTGTTAGTGTGATAGTCTGTGCTAGGTATTCTACATTTGTTCTGTTTACAGGTTTCATAGCTTTTACTTTCAAAGCTTGTGTAAGATTCTATCAAGTGTATGTATCACAGTTATCTGTCATTTTGTTGCTTTTGAGTTGTTCCCCAAGTTTTTGCTTTTAGAAGTAATTTAATAAAAAACTTTGTGCATAGAATGTCCTCATATTGGGTAATTTCCTTGAAATTGCTAGATCAGAGGGTGTGAGCATTTTTATGGCCCTTTGTTGAATTTGCAAATTGTTTTCCCAAAGGGTCTTACTGATTTACACTTACACTCTCAAAGTTAGTTGAGTGTTGGTTTCACCCTGCTCTTTCTTGGCTTATAGAATCTTTCTTTGAGGTTGCAGAGAAACCAGTGTACTTCTAACTTAAGAAACAAGACCTCCACCAAATGGCTGTAACAGCATGCTGTGTAATTTGTTAACTCAGTAAATAGCTAAGTGTCTACTATGTATCAGACATTATAGATGATAAAAAGAGTAATAAGGCAGTCTACTCTTAAGGAGTTTACAGCCCACTGAAAAGAGACATGCTGGAAGGAAGAGACTTGCTCAGATTTATAGGAATCATGAGTAGCAGTTTATATATCAGTTGGGAAAGAGCCAAGACAGTTTTAATCTTGGGGATGGAATGACGGGGCAAAGCTGAGAAAAGAGCCATTAAAGCTTAGTATGAGCAGGTGCCACCAGAGTGCATTCACAGTTAGCAACAGCAGGAAGCAGGGTTCTGTCTGGCTAGCAGGATGGAAATGGGGAGAGGTTAGGCGCAGGAGGTGGGCAGAGCTCTTGTCTAGAGTCGGCCACAGAGACAGTGTTGCTCTGCTGGTCTGTGTCTCCAGCACACTCCTGTCAGTGACATCTCTGCTCACTCTGTGACTTTGTCCGCAGGGCAGAGCCAGGGTAGGTGCAGGCATTCAGTGCAAACAGTGCCAGAAAGGTAATTTATAGATTTCTCTGTCCCAGGGTTCTATTCCATCCAGGTTACACAGTGCAAGATTTGGGCATCCTTGTTTGCTGAGCCTCTCTTGTGGGTGTGTACTTCCTGGAGGGTGGTAATTGATCATGCTGTTAAGGATTTTTTGGAAACAAAGCTGAAGCTTAGATTATTTAAGTGATTACTTTAGGCCACTCAGCCAGCTGATATGTTTAGGCAGCAGTTTCATATCTAACCTCATGTATAGCTTAATAATTTAACAGATAATAGACTAACAGGTCAGTGGAAATGTTTACGGGGTATTTCATAGCTGTTAATTTTTACCACTTGGGTTTTTTTTTTAATAGCTAGGAATAATAACTAGAGAAGGTAGAAGACATAACCCATGATTGACTTGGTGGCTTTTCTGCCTCAAATGGGAAGCTAGACCAAAATAATTTTTGAGATTCTTTACTATCTTTTTTTTTTTAATGCTCTTTCTCTTTCAATTTATTCTTTTTTTTAGTGATAAAGCATGTTTTTTTAAATTAAGGTATTATTGATTTACACTCTTATGAAGATTTCACATGAAAAAACAATGTGGTGAGTACTTTTACCCATATTATCAAATCCACACCCATACTCCAATGCAGTCACTGTCCATCAGTGTAGTAAGATGCCACAGATTCAGTTTTCCTTCTCTGTGCTACACTGTTTTCCCCGTAACCCCCCACACCATGTGTACTAAACATAATACCCCTCAATTCCCTTCTCCCTCACTCCCCACACGCCTTCCCACACCCCTCCCCTTTGGTAACCACTAGTCCCTTCATGGAGTCTGAGTCTGCTACTATTTTGTTCCTTCAATTTTGCTGCGATGTTATACTCCACAAATGAGGGAAATCATTTGGCACTTGTCTTTCTCCACCTGGCTTATTTCACTGAGCATAATATCCTCCAGCTTCATCCATGTTGTTGCAAATGGTAGGATTTGTTTCTTTCTTATGGCTGAATAGTATTCCATTGTGTATATGTACCACATCTTCTTTATCCATTCATCCACTGATGGACACTTAGGTTGCTTCCATATCTTGGCTATTGTAAATAGTGCTGCAGTAAACATAGGGGTGCATATTCTTTGGGTAAACTCCAAGGAGTGGGATTCCCGGGTCAAATGGTATTTGTATTTTTAGTTTTTTGAGGAACGTCCATATTGCTTTTCACAATGGTTGAGCTAGCTTACATTCCCACCAGCAGTATAGGAGGGTTCCCCTTTCTCTGCATCCTCACCAGCACTTGTTGTTCTTAGTCTTTTGGATGGTGGCCATCCTTTCTGGTGTGAGGTGATACCTCATTGTGGTTTTAATTTGCATTTCCCAGATGATTAGTGATATGGAGCATCCTTTCATGCGTCTGCTGGCCATCTAAATTTCTTCTTTGGAGAATAGTCTCTTTACATCCTCTGCCCATTTTTTAATCGGGTTATTTGCTTTTTGGGTGTTGAGGTATGTGAGTTCTTTACATATTTTGGATGTTAACCCCTTGTTGAGTATGTCATTTACAAATATATTCTCCCATACTGTAGGATGCCTTTTTGTTCTGTTGATGGTGTCCTTTGTCATACAGAAGCTTTTTTAGTTTGATGTAGTCCCATGTGTTCATTTTTGCTTTTGTTTCCCTTGCTCGAGGAGGTGCATTCAAGAAGAAGTTGCTCATGCTTATATTCAGGAGATTTTTGTCTTCTTCTATGTTGTCTTCTAAGAGTTTTATGGTTTCATGACTTACATTCAGGTCTTTGATCCATTTTGAGTTTACTTTTGTGTATGGGGTTAAACAATAATCCAGTTTCATTCTCTTGCATGTAGCTGTCCAGTTTTGCCAACACCAGTTGTTGAAGAGGCTGTCATTTCCCCATTGTATGTCCATGGCTCCTTTATCGTATATTAATTTACCACATATGGTTGACTTTATATCAGGGCTCTCTAATCTGTTCCATTGATCTATGGGTCTGTTCTTGTGCCAGTACCAAATTGTCTTGAATACTGTGGCTTTGTAGTAGAGCTTGAAGTCGGGGAGTGTAATCCCCCAGCTTTATTCTTCCTTCTCAGGATTGCTTTGGCTATTTAGGGTCTTTTGTGGTTCCATATGAATTTTAGAACGATTTGCTCTAGTTCACTGAAGAATGCTGTTGGTATTTTGTTAGGAATTGCATTAAATCTGTAGATTGTTTTAGACAGGATGACCGTTTTGACAATATTAATTCTTCCTATCCATGAGCGTGGTATGTGTTTCCATTTATTGGTATCTTTAATTTCTGTATTTTTCAGAGTATAGGTCTTTCACTTCCTTGGTTAGGTTTATTCCTAGGTATTTTATTCTTTTTGATGCAATAGTGAATGGAATTGTTTTCCTGATTTCTCTTTCTGCTAGTTCATTGTTAGTATGTAGGAATGCCACAGATATCTGTGTGTTAATTTTGTATCCCACAAGTGTGCTGAATTCAGATATTAGATCTAGTGGTTTTGGAGTGGATTCTTTAGGCGTTTTTATGTACAATATCATGTCATCTGCAAACAGGGACAGTATAACTTCTTCCTAGCCAATCTGGATGCCTTTTATTTCTTTGTGTTGTCTGATTGCTGTGGCTAGAACCTCCAATACTATGTTGAATAGAAGTGGGGAGAGTGGGCATCCTTTTCTTGTTCCTGATCTTAAAGGAAAAGCTTTCAACTTCTCACTGTTAAGTATAATGTTGGCTGTGGGTTTGTCATGTGTGGCCTTTATTATGTTGAGGTACTTGCCCTCTATACCTACTTTGTTGAGAGTTTTTATCATGAATGGGTGTTGAATTTTGTCAAATGCTTTTTCAGCATCTATGGAGATGATCATGTGGTTTTTGTTCTTCTTTTTGTTGATGTGGTGGATGATGTTGATGGATTTTCAAATGTTGTACCATCCTTGCATCCCTGGAATAAATCCTACTTGATCATGATGGATGATCCTTTTGATGTATTTTTGAATTTGTTGCGCCAATATTTTGTTGAGTCTTTTTGCATCTATGTTCATCAGGGATACTGGTCTGTAATTTCCCTTTCTTGTGGTGTCTTTGACTGGTTTTGGTATTAGAGTGATGTTGGTCTTGTAGAATGAGTTTGGGAGTATTCCCTCCTCTTCCACTTTTTGGAAAACTTTAAGGAGGATGGGTATTAGGTCTTCACTAAATGTTTGACAGAATTCAGCAGTGAAACCATTTGGACCAGGGATTTTGTTCCTAGGTAGTTTTTTGACTACCAGTTCAATTTCCTTGCTGGTAATTGGTCTGTTCAGATTTTCTGTTTCTTCCTGGGTCAGCCTTGGAAGGTTGTATTTTTCTAGAAAGCTGTCTATTTCTTCTAGGTTATCCAGTGTGTTACCATATAATTTTTCATAGTATTCTCTAATAATTCTTTGTATTTCTGTGGTGTCCGTAGTGATTTTTCCTTTCTCGTTTCTGATTCTGTTTACGTGTGTAGACTCTCTTTTTTTCTTGATAAGTCTGGCCTAGGGGTTTATCTATTTTGTTTATTTTTTTGAAGAACCAGCTCCTCCTTTCATTGATTCATTCTATTTTTTTTTTCCGTAATGCCCCTTTTTCCCTCTTATCCCTCCCTTCCCGCCCATGTTCCCCAGTACCTTCCCCTTTGGTAACTATTAGTCCGTTCTTGGGTTCTGTGAGTCTGCTGCTGTTTTGTTCCTTCAGTATTTTTTCTTTGTTCTTATACTCCACATATGAGTGAAATCATTTGATACTTGTCTTTTTCGGCTTGGCTTATTTCACTGAGCATAATACCCTCTAGCTCCATCCATGTTGTTGCAAATGGTAGGATTTGTTTTCTTCTTATGGCTGAATAATATTCCATTGTGTATATGTACCACCTCTTCTTTATCCATTCATCTACTGATGGACACTTAGGTTGCTTCCATTTCTTGGCTATTGTAAATAGTGCTGCAATAAACATAGGGGTGCATCTGTCTTTTCAAATTGGGCTGCTGCATTCTTAGGGTAAATTCCTAGGAGTGGAATTCCTGGGTCAAATGGTATTTCTATTTTGAGTTTTTTGAGGAACCTCCATACTGCTTTCCACAATGGTTGAACTAATTTGCAGTCCCACCAGCAGTGTAGGAGGCTTCCCTTTTCTCCACATCCTCGCCAACATTTGTTGTTGTTTGTGTTTTGGATGTTGGCCATCCTCACTGGTGTGAGGTGATATCTCATTGTGGTTTTAATCTGCATTTCTCTGATGATTAGCGATGTGGAGCATCTTTTCATGTGCCTGTTGGCCATCTGAATTTCTTCTTTGGAGAAGTGTCTATTCATGTCCTCTGCCCATTTCTTAATTGGATTATTTGCTTTCTGTTTGTTAAGGTGCATGAGTTCTTATATATTTTGGATGTCAACCCTTTATCAGATACGTTTTTTATGAATATATTCTCCCATACTGTAGGATGTCTTTTTGTTCTACTGATGGTGTCCTTTGCTGTACAGAAGCTTTTCAGCTTGATATAGTCCCACTTGTTCATTTTTGCTTTTGTTTCCCTTGCCCGGGGAGATATGTTCATGAAGAAGTTGCTCATGTTTATGTCCAAGAGATTTTTGCCTATGTTTTTTTCTAAGAGTTTTATGGTTTCATGACTTACATTCAGGTCTTTGATCCACCTTGAGTTTACCTTTGTGTATGGGGCTAGACAGTAGTCCAGTTTCATTCTCTTACATGTAGCTGTCCAGTTTTTCCAACACTAGCTGCTGAAGAGGCTGTCATCTCCCCATTGTATATCCAAGGCTCCTTTATCAAATATTAATTGACTGTATATGTTTGGGTTAATGTTTGGATTTTGTATTCTGTTCCACTGGTCTGTGGGTCTGTTTTTTGTGCAAATACCAAATTGTCTTGATTACTGTGGCTTTGTAGTAGAGCTTGAAGTCAGGGACTGTAATTCCCCGTGTTTTATTCCTCCTTCTCAGGATTGCTCTGGCTATTCAGGGTCTTTTGTGGTTCCATATGATTTTTAGAATTATTTGTTCGAGTTCATTGAAGAAAGCTGTTGGTAGTTTGATAGGGATTGCGTTGAATCTGTAGATTGCTTTAGGTAGTATAACCATTTTGACAATTTTTATTCTTCCTAGCCAAGAGCATGGATGCATTTCCATTTGTTAGTGTCCTCTTTAATTTCTCTTAGGAGTGTCTTGTAGTTTTCAGAGTACAAGTCTTTCACTTCCTTCGTTAGATTTATTCCTAGGTATTTTATTCTTTTTCATGCAGTTGTGAATGGAATTGTTTTTCTGATTTCTCTTTGTTAGTTCATCATTAGTGTATAGGAAAGCAACAGATTTCTGTGTGTTAATTTTGTATCCTGCAACTTTGCTGAATTCAGATATTAGTTCTAGTAGTTTTGAAATGGAGTCTTTAGGGTTTTTTATGTACAGTATCATGTCATCTGCAAATAGTGACAATTTGACTTCTTCACCAATCTGGATGCCTTGTATGTCTTTGTTTTGTCTGATTGCCGTGGCTAGGACCTCCAGTACTATGTTGAATAACAGTGGAGAGAGTGGGCATCCCTGTCTTGCTCCCGATCTTAGATGAAAAGCTTTCAGCATCTCGCCGTTAAGTATGATGTTAGTTGTGGGTTTGTCATATATAGCCTTTATGATGTTGAGGTATTTGCCGTCTATACCCATTTTGTTGAGAGTTTTAATCAGGAATGGATGCTGAATTTTGTCAAATGCTTTTTCTGCATCTATGGAGATGATCATGTGGTTTTTCTTCTTTTTGTTGATGTGGTGGATGATGTTGATGGATTTTCGAATGTTGTACTATCCTTGCATCCCTGGGATGAATCCCACTTGATCATGGTGTATGATCCTCTTGATGTATTTTTGAATTCGGTTTGCTAATATTTTGTTGAGTATTTTGCATCTATGTTCATCAGGGATATTGGTCTGTAATTTTCTTTTTTGGTGAGGTCTTTGCCCGGTTTTGGTATTAGAGTGATGCTGGCTTCATAGAATGAGTTTGGAAGTATTCCTCCTCTTCTATTTTTTGGAAAACTTTAAGGAGAATGGGTGTTATTTCTTCTCTATATGTCTGGTAGAATTCAAAGGTGAATCCATCAGGCCCGGGGGTTTTGTTCTTGGGTAGTTTTTTGATTACCAATTCGATTTCGTCGCTGGTGATTGGTCTGTTTAGTTTTTCTGTTTCTTGCTTGGTCAGTCTTGGAAGGTTGTATTTTTCTAAGAAGTTGTCCATTTCTTCTATGTTTTCCAGCTTGTTAGCATATAGATTCTCATAATATTCTCTTATGATTCTTTTGTATTTCTGTGGGGTCTGTCGTGATTTTTCCTTTCTCATTTCTGATTGTGTTTATGTGTGTAGATTCTCTTTTTCTCTTAATGAGTCTGGCTAGGGGTTTACCTATTTTGTTTATTTTTTCAAAGAACCAGCTCTTGGTTTTATTGATTTTTTGTATTGTTTTATTCTTCTCAATTTTATTTATTTCTTCTCTAATCTTTATTATGTCCCTCTTTGTGGTAACTCTGGGCCTCATTTGTTCTTCTTTTTCCAATTTCAGTAATTGTGTCTTTAGACTATTCATCTGGGAATGTTCTTTCTTTAAATAGGCCTGGATTGCAATATACTTTCCTCTTAGAACTGCCTTTGCTACGTCCCACAGAAGTTGTGGCTTTGTGTTGTTGTTGTCATTAGTCTCCATATATTCTTGATTTCTGTTTTGATTTGGTCGTTAACCCATTGATTAATTAGGAGAGTGTTGTTAAGTCTCCATGTATTTGTGAGCCTTTTTGATTTCTATCTAAAATTTATTTCTAGTTTTATACCTTGGTGATCTGAGAAGTTGGTTGGTAGGATTTCAATATTTTTGAAATTACTGAGGTTCTTTTGTGGCCTAGTATGTGGTCTATTCTGGAAAATGTTCCATGTGCACTTGAGAAGAATGTGTATCCTGTTGCTTTTGGGTGTAGAGTTCTGTATATGTCTGTTAGGTTCATGTGTTCTAGTATGTTGTTCAGTGCCTCTGTGTCTTTACTTATTTTCTGTCTGGTTGATCTGTCCTCTGGAGTGAGTGGTGTGTTGAAGTCTCCTAAGATCAATGCATTGCTGTCTATTTCCTCCTTTAATTCTGTTAGTATTTGTCTCACATATGCTGGCGCTCCTATGTTGGGTGCATATATATTTATAATGGTTATATCTTCTTGTTGGACTGACCCTTTATCATTATGTAATGTCCTTCTTTATCTTTTGCTACTTTCTTCGTTTTGAAGTCTATTTTGTCTGATACAAGTACCGCAACACCTGCTTTTTTCTCTTTGTTGTTTGCATGAAATATCTTTTTCCATCCCTTCACTTTTAGTCTGTGTATATCTTTGGATTTGAGGTGAGTTTCTTGTAGGCAGCATATAGACGGGTCTTGCTTTTTTATCCATTCTGTTACTCTGTGTCTTTTGATTGGTGCATTCAGTCCATTTACATTTAGGGTGATTATTGATAGATATATACTTATTGTCATTTGCTGGCTTTAGATTTGTGGATGCCAAGGGTTCAAAGGTTGCTTCTTTACTATCCAGCAATCTAACTTAACTTTCTTGTTAAGTAATTGTAAACACTGTCTGATGTTTCTTTATTTCTCTCCCTTCTTATTCCTCCTCCTCCATTCTTTCTATAATAGGTGTTTTATTCTTTGCCTTTAGTTAGTATTTGGATGGTCTGCTTTCTTTGCTATGATTTTATTTTCTCTGGTGACATCTTTTTAGCCTTAGGTGCTTCCATCTAGAGCAGTCCATTTAAGATATCCTGTAGTGGTGGTTTATGAGAGGCAAACTCTCTCAACTTTCGTTTGTCTGGAAATTGTTTAATCCTCCATCATATTTAAATGATAATCGTGCTGGATACAATATTCTTGGTTCGAGGCCCTTCTGTTTCATAACGTTAAATATATCATGCCATTCTCTTCTGGCCTGTAAGGTTTCTGTTGGGAAGTCTGATGATAGTCTGATGGGTTTTCCTTTGTAGGTGATCTTTTTTCTCTCTCTAGCCGCCTTTAATACCCTGTCTTTATCTTTGATCTTTGCCATCTTAATTATTATGTGTCTTGGTGTTGTCTTCCTTGGGTCCCTTGTGTTGGGAGATCTGTGGGCTTCCATGGACTGCGAGACTATTTCCTTCCCCAGCATGGGGAAGTTTTCAGCAATTATTTCTTCAAAGACACTTTCTATCCCTTTCTCTCTCTTTTCTTCCTCTGGTACTCCTATAATGTGAATATTGTTCCATTTGGATTGGTCACACAGTTCTCTTAATATTCTTTCATTCCTGGAAATCCTTTTATCTCTCTCTGCCTCAGCTGCTCTGTACTCCTGTTCTCTG